>JAIPRK010001560.1:0-56633 GCA_025469195.1 Chaitophorus viminalis
AACTAAACAACAATATAAAACTAAAAAATAAAATAATTATTAAAATAGATATGTGCACCACGAGAATAATAATTATTCGTTGAAAACTAAGAACGAGCTATAATATAGTCATAATGATTATTCTACTCGTATATTATAAACACATTTAATAAACAAAACGGTCTCTAGGGCCGATAACCGCTGTTAATATAACACAATTGTTATTTACGTAAATGTGATCAAGCCAGATAGCGCATTTTTGTTATCCTGATTTATGCGTAATTTAGAGAAGAAATTGTTATGCTACAAATATTCGATGTATACGAAAATGATTTTCAATCTTTCAAATACATACATCAAACTTCCACTTGCATTATGATCCTAATCAAGGTATACATTTTGAGGATAACTGAATTATAATGTTAAACATTTATAATGTACAGTAGAAACCGTTTATAATGACGTTCAAGGGACCAAAGAAAATAGGTCATAATAACCGGTTGTCATTATAACCAAAATGATGAAAATTGTATAATATCTGTCATCTGATACTTTTTCCCAAGCTTTAAAAATCAATAATATACCATCTAATATGCTGATGTTCGCTTCAAATTTGTTATCAATATTATTGATCATATTTACACCAAACTTTTTTGAAAATAAGTTTTCATACATTTTATTACGCTTTGATCCATTGGTTGAAGAACAGACGTACAATTACTGGGTAAAAATACAAATTTAATATTGAGTAATGCTACAGTGCAATGTGCTGGACAGTTGTCAACTAAGAGTAAATTTTTTCTTTTTTTCTTCCTAACTCTAAATCCCAATTTAATAAAATTGTAGACCATAATTCTGCAGTCATCCAAGCTTTAGAGTTAGAGTCATAGGTTACCGGTAGGTAACTTTTCACTTTTGATGTTTTTGAAACATCGTGGATTCCGGGATTTTTCAATTATAATAAGTTTTATTTTTTTACCAGTCATACTTGCTGAAACTAAAACAGTCAGACGTTCTTTGGACATTTTACCACCTGAAAATTATTTCTCCTTTAAATTTTAATGTTCTGTTAGGAAACATTCGGTAAAAAAGTCCAGTCTCATCTGCATTATAAATTTGGTCATCTGTGTATCCTTCTCGTAAAGTAGTCATAGATAAAATATTTTTCCAATATTACCAAATAACCATCACAACATCTGTATAGTCATTATATAGATGTCATAATAAGCGACACACATTAGAACATACAATATAGGAGTTTTGCCGGGACCTTTAATATAAGGTCATTACACCCAATATGTCACTACAACCGGTGTCATTATAAATGGTTTCTACTGTATACTGCAAAAATGGTGTTATGTTATATTAAAATTGTATTTAAGTATGTTATAATTGCTAGTGATTGAAGTGGGGGGGGCCACTTTTCGCTCCATTTTTTAAAATTTAAATTTAATTCTATTTTGTTCTCCTTATTTCGTCCAACATAGACACATTTCCTTAACAATTTTTTATGAAGATTATTGATTTGTATTGGTGGTTTTCATATAATTATATATTTAATATTTTTACAAAGATTTTTTAATTTTTGTTTTACAGAAATACTGTTCCCGATGTTACGGTTAAAGTATAAATAGTGGTTACCGACTAGCCTTGGTAATGTCCAGACCCCCTCCTTTCGTGTATATGAGCTATTGTATATGCTATATAATGTGAAAAGTATAATAATGTAGTTTACCCTCAACCCTCTAATTATTTTGAGATAATTCGATCACTAGATCGTATCTGATATGTTTAATTAGAACGATGTGCATATACGTGTTTGTACAGTATTCATTTAAATTGACACTTATTGCGTCAAAGAGATGTAAGTATTGTTTATAAATAATGTATTACCTCAGTTGTTGTAGATGGGAATGTTAAAAAAACAAAACAACAATTATAATAAAAATAATAATTATAAACACTTGAAAGGCCCATTTCATAACACGAAAGAGGCATGATAATCAAACAACATACTACAACAATGTAATTCATGTAGAATTTAATACCATATTCTATAATACTTACAACTACCCGTTATATATTATAGTAGTCATATAATAGAGGTACGCGTACACCCGTTTCTAAATATTTGTACTCCCATTGATATTGTTTCTTATAAGTATTTCAATTCCGCTTAATCGTCACGACACAATGATGGCCGGCGATCTGTGCGCTGCACGATTATAGTATTAGATAAAAGAACGCAAAAAAAAAAAAATATTATAATAAAATTATGCTACCATAACGGTTCCACGTTAAGCTGGACGTCTTTGAGAGATGATTTATACAACATTACGAATTTGCATAACTCACTTAATATAAATCTTAAACCGTTAAACCGTATCAATTTCCAAACAGAATTCATGAGATTAAGCAAAAAAATATTCAGTAAAAGTATATGAAAAAAAATATTGAGCTTTCAGTTATAATATACGGAATGCTGTCATACAATTATCAGTGAGCAATCGTAAGGAATATTTTATTATTTTGGTTCATGAATTAACTTATTTTTTAAAATCACCTGTGATAAATAAATCTTTGTAAGAATATACCGATAGGCTATAATCAGAGCCGCGTTTAACGGGCAAGGGGAGGCAATTATCCCGGGGTGGCAAATTTTGTAAATGTATGGTTTTTGCATAGTACCCTTGTATCCTCCTCGTTTAAATGCTACTGACTGTAATTAATAGTGTAGTGAACATAATTTTAAATTATAATTTTCTTAAGATTAAGGACAGCATATTTTAATTTGCCCCGGGGCAGCAATATAGCTTAACGCCACACTGGCGATAATGTACATGTCAATAGTGACGTCGCAGTGAATTATTACTATTTTTCATATCATGTTGAACTTCGTATTAGAAAAATTACATTTTACCAACCGTATATACATTGTATATTATACTGCTGGCTATGTATACAAACTAAAAAAAGAACGGGTGGGCCTCGCTTTGCTGTACAGTTGGGGGTGGAGTGTACCTCGTTTATAGGATAGATCATTATTACAATGGATTTGTTAAATTTGAATGCAATGATAGATATCATTGTATATGAATAACGATTCTGAACGGAGTTAATATGTTTGTCTAAAATGTGTGTATAATAATATAGTATTTTATATTTAAATTGAATTATAATGCAATTTCGTAAAAATTTAAATTTAAAACAGTCATAAAATTTTTCCCCTTAAGTATGGTAGAATTTTTTTTATATATTTTTGAAGGTAAGCTTATGGACAACCTAGTATTAAAATTTTGAATCTTAAGTATAAAAAGAAAAAATTTTATGAATTTTCAACTACAAAATAACTTGCAAATTATCGCGATTTTAACATATTTTATACAAATTTGAACTTTATGGGCTTATAAAAAAAATTTGAGTAAAACAATCTCCGATATTTTTTAGTTACAATTAGTATTACTTATATTTAAGAGTAATATTTAAACCTTGTATTAAATTTTCGAGAGTTTTTGGACAGCCAAAAAAATGTTATAGATATTTAAAAAAAAAAAAACATACAAAAATCGAAAATTTAAATTGTCTATAAATAAGTCAAAATATGTCAAAATACTTTGAAAACTTAACCATGTATAGAGAACACTAATATAAAGATTTGGTAAAAATTTCAAGTTGTTGCGGTTTTTCGTTTTTGAGTTAGAGCATTTTAAAAAAATGTAGTTTGTAAAAACGTGATTTTGCGTAAAATTTCCCGTTTTTTCGTAATTTTTTTATCGTTTTTTTCGATTTTTTAAAAAGGTATTAAAAAAGTTGGATTTTTGACTCGCCCAAGTCCCATCTACATTCACTTTCCTATCAGAAAAGTTGCTGTTTAAGAAAATCGATGCATTTTTACTACCAAAAATCGTGTCCTCAAAAAAAAAAAAAACACACATCATTGTAAAACCAATAGATTCCATCACTCCGTTGAGAATCTAATATATCATAAAAATATAATAATATGCATTTTAGTTATTCCATAGAACAGTTAAAGCATATAATACGTTATTATAATTTTAATTATTTTTCTTATATTATAACGTCTTCCTAAAGCTGTTTCATACCAACTGCGGAGAATATTTAGCGCCGGGTCGGTCACGGTCCTATGTTTTTATATAAAATATTTAACAAAATACTACGTGTATAATATAATATTATAGCAGCGCGTTTTGTCGTTTTTTCATTCGTTCGTGTAATGATAATTCAAAACGTATACCTGTACAATTTAGGACATGGTCTATATACACGTATAAAGTATATGTAAATTTTTTCCATATTCATTCAAAAACGACCATCATTGCAGTTACATAACAGAACGCGCACGAGTCCGTTTCGTGCAGAATTGCAGGCTCACTCGAGAAGATTCAATAACCATACTATATAGGTTAGTTATACGTACAAATTTGGATTTTAACTTCAAACATTGTTGTTAATTTTTACCATTCTAGTGCCAATATTTTACCTAAGAAATTAAGCTACTCGTTAATCGTTGTATACGTAGTCTCAAACGTTGTGAAACAAAACGCTGTTTGATAGAAGTTTATTGTGAAATGTATTAACTAAATAAATCCCTATATATAATATGACGTGCATATACATAATATGTCATTTAGAAGTATATTATTATATTATTTAGTGCCCGGTATATTTGGAATGATATCGGTATTGCTTTTATCCTCCGGCGAAATCAACGGAAAAGCGGTTAGATTTAAAGAACTCTAAATGCATGTATATAGACCAATATCACAACTTAATGTTACCAATTTTTGTTTATAAAACGTGTAGACATCATGCATAAATGATTTTTGTTTAAAGCGTAATTATGCGTATAAGGCGTGTACAAGAGCACATAATATCATGGTGTTATCAAAGTTCAAAAGCTATTGTTTATTATATTAATAAAAACGAATGAATGAGCGTAAGAATTGTACTTATGATAACTGAAGTATTAGAGAAATATTATGCACCCTAAGGATACTGTATTGTAATAATAATGGGTAGACTATCCTCCTTACTGCGGAAAAATACGTATGGTATACGCACAAACGAATTAATATAATTATATTGATAGTGTAATATTTACAACAAAAACGTCGTGTTTGCGCAGGAAATCAAATGCAGCCGAAAACCAACGAAAAGAGTATAACTTTGTCTATACACTAGTGGCAATTAATTGATTTCTGATAACAGTTGTAGTGGCACCTATACTCGGAGAAGTATTTCTCAATCGTATATTATTTAGCCGTTTGGTGCGGTATTAATTATTGAACGCTTGAAACATAATTTATTGATAAGTAATAATGAATAACTTGTATAATAGAATATAGTCTCATCCATGGCTGTAGATCTACAGCCGTGGGTCTCATCTAAGCTATAATAATTAATATGACGTACATTTTGATAAAACTATGTTATTATTATATGTGGTTAATAAAATATTGTTTGCCGATTTTCCGTAGGCGACGATGTACTTTAATACGCTTAACACTGTATATAATACAATACCAACCGCATTTACAAGGAGATATTTTAGAGGTCCAAACTAAGAACATTTTTACTTATAATTTCATATCTAGACTTATAAGTCAGCGTAATTTTTATCCATTTATAAAATTATATCACATCATATGGGTAGAAAACTTTAACTTGGATCAAATTTCCCATTGTTATTTGTTAATATAATCGTTGTTATTCGTAGCCGTTGAAAACCTTAAAATCTTCTCAACGTTTATCTTTACTTCGTGTACGCACCTGCAGTCTATGCATGTATTAAAACTATCGCAGGACGACCTGATGTATAGGACTTTTGTATGCAGATATAATGTATACCAATATTTTATATAGGTAAACGATAATATGGTCTAAAACGCATGGTGTATACAGAGGTAGCGCACCGCCACCATGAGTTATTCAACGGACGCGCTGTGGACGGCGTGTAAAAGGAAAAGAAAAAGAAAATATTAGTATATTATAATAACGTATGTAAAACGTTATTATTAGCGTTCTATATTATGCACGTCTGTGTGTGTGTGTGTGTGTGTGTGTGTTTTAAAGCCCTGTATTCGACGAGGGGGCACAGAAGTGTTTTGCGGTCGGACAGTGGGAATGACGCCCGACACAAGTATATAATATAATACATGCATGTCTCGCTCACACTGTATGTACAGTATAAATGCGTTTATGGGTACGTAATGTATAATATTATTGCTCTATGATGTATTACGTAGATGCGTACGTATGTATATTGTATGTATGTATGCATGTGTGTGTGTGTGTGTGTGTGTGTGCGTTTGTGTGTGTTGGGCAGGTAATTGGAATTTAAAAAGATAAACGCGAGCGCGCGTATGTGTAATACCGACTGATACAATAGCGTATTATGTTTAAGACACACTCATCGGCGGCAGCGGTCAGGTCGTATAATTTTCGTCTGCAGCTACGCGACCGGCCCAGGTGTCGGGCGAACGTTATTTTTTTTTTTTTTCTCTACTTTTTGCGGTTACGAGAATAAAAGGTTTCTTCTTATTATTTTTCCTACACGAGTTATTATTATTGTATATTCGTGTACAAGTGTGCGCAGTGTGTGCGTCTGTGAACGTATATAATACACTATGTATACATTTATATATTATTATATTATATATGTGTATACATACGGGTGGGATAGTGCGCTGTGGCACGAATGTGCCGCGAAAAAAATAAAATAAATAAAAATTTACTTTTCAGACTTGTTTATTTTTTATGGCCCCAGACCTTGCACGAGACGGCAAAGTCATAATAATAACGATTACGACTGCGGTTTATTATTATTGTATTTACTGCGCCGACGACGACCGACCACGGAGGAATGCGAAAAACTACGATTTTATTTTTGCTATTCGTCCAATGCCCAACGCGTGTACGCGACCGATTTTCCGCGTAAAGAATAATAACATTAGTCGTAATAAACACGGTAAATGTGTACGTATACCCAAATTATACTACCATAGGTTATATAAGTACCAGCACGTATGTCTACCATATATACCGTGAATGTTCGTTTTCCGCATATCATTGTAATATTGTGCGCATCGGCACATTGTAATTAATATTATTGGTATCGCCGATCGACAGCAGCTGTTGTACGTTTCGATCGATTCATGAATATAATATTATAATAATATACACGCCGTCGCACGTAGGCAACCGAATTGGCCTGTACAATATTATTCTTATCCGTCACATAGATATAAAATATGGTACGTATAATAAAATATTATAAGATGTTAATAACGTGTGTTTCATCAAAACGCAGTGCTGAATATGCCTGAATATGCCTGAAATGGTTTAGATTTTTTCACTTTCATTTCCTTGATTTTCGTATCATATTATGTACATAAAATTCAGGCAAGTAATCTGTTAATTATTATAATAATTAACACGGAATTATAATTACTCACATGTCTAATAATAAAAGTAATAAGTAAACACGTTTTGGTGTGTAATTGTCGTTACATCACCCACGCACACTAGGATCTTATTAATTATAAATTCATAAAACAAATAAGTAATTATAAATGTAATGATAAGGGATTGCAGCGTCTATACTTTCAATAATGAAAAAATAAAAAACATAAACTTAATATTGCGGATTATAATCAAGGTGTGTCGTGGGAACTGCAAATTTTTTTAAAAATCAGGCACAAAAATTTAAGGAATTTTGAATTTATTTTCTTATGATAGAGTAAAATGTTAAGTATTGAAGTTTTTATCCTAGAAAACAAATTAACGCAATTGTGTATATAGTATTATTTATTAAAAAAAAAGTTAAAAATATTTAAAAGAATAAAAGTCATTGCAATGGTCAAATAGTTACTCGTATGAGACACCTGATACTATACTATCAATGGCATTAAAAATATAACCATTAGTTGATAGGTTTATTTATTGAAAATATTTTTTTATATTTTACTTATATTATTTTGGTTTTTTTTTTTTTTTTAACTGTAAATATATCTATGTAACTATAATGTATAATGTAACTATAGTTTTTCTTATTGGCTTTTTAAAAAATCTTCCGGCAACTGTATAGCTTTTAGCTCTCAATGTAGATTTAACGATTTATAAGTTTTTTAGGTTGAGGAACTGTAGGAGGTTAAACACGTGGACAGTGTACATGTGAAGGCATGAATAACATCGCTAGAATCATGTGGTCACTGGTCACCCATCCTACTGCTAGCAGCGTTGGATGGTAACTAGCCCGCAGCACAACTGAGACTTACTGCAGTAGGTTGTTCCATTACACCGAACCACTCGTATAATTTGTCATATATCATTTAGATTAAAACTTGTTTAAGAATCACGCCTTATTCCAAATATCAAACTAATAACTGCTGTGGCTATGTATAATTATCAGTGATAATATTTTACAATATTTTATGTGAACTAGTCATGGGTGCATTTAATTAAAAAAAAAACAAAACAAATTAAAAAAAAAAAAAATTGAACGTGAACTTTTTTGGTTCGTTCGATGATAAGTTAACTTTCATAGACGATGAATCGTTTTTATGTTTATAAAGTATGACTATGACATATATTAGTATATACCTACATACGAGTACCTATATTACACACTGAAAGAGAAACTTTAAATGCTTTTCATAGAAATTGTATTTATTATAAATAAAACCTTATCACATCTCGACATTGTTGCGTACAATGATAGAACCGTACAACTAAAATTCTCTTGATTTTTATTATCAGTTGTTGCGTAACCATTTTAGACCATTGTCCGTTCTATAGAGCCGACGTAGTTGGAATTAATAACGGTTTAAGTTTTTACACATTTTATAGTCTATTGATACCGCGATGTTTACATCTATGTCTAAGTTAAAAATTAAAAATGTTCATTTCGTTATTAATATTCAAAATTGATCTTACCATTATTATAAACACAAACACAAAAGATCTGGGTAAAAAAATTCAATTAATAAATTACTTTGGCAATAGGAAACTAAAGATGCCAGTTAATATGTACATTTCGAAGGTGTAAAAATATTTAGAGGTTAATAACTCTATGAGAGTATTTTTTTTCTACTGATCATGTTAGCTTGAACATTTCTATTTAATAGTAAAAAATGAAGAAATTATGTGAATGAGCATTACTAAAAAAAACGGATGGGCCTCGCTTTGCTGAACAGTTGGGGGTGGAGTGCACTTCGTTTATAGGATAGGTCATTACAATGGATTTGTTAAATTTGAATGCAATGATAAATATCATTGTATACGAATAACGATTCTGAACGGAGTTAATATTTTTGTCTAAAATGTGTATACAATAATATAGTATTTTATATTTAAATTGAATTATAATGCAATTTTGTAAAAATTTAAATTTAAAACAGTCATAAAATTTTTCCCTTTAAGTATGGTAGAATTTTTTTTATATATTTTTGAAGGTAAGCTTATGGATGACCTAGTGTTAAAATTTTAAGTCTTAAGTATAAACAGAAAAAATTTTATGAATTTTCAACTACAAAATAACTTACAAATTATTGCGATTTTAACATATTTTATACAAATTTTAACTTTACGGGCTTATAAAAAAAAATTGAGTGAAACGATCTCCGATATTTTTTAGTTACAATTAGTGTAACTTATAATTAATCCTTTAGTACATTGTCAAGAGTTTTCGGTCAGCCAATAAAATTTTATAGATGTTTAAAAAAAAAAATTTACAAAAATCGAAAATTTAAATTGTCTATAAATAAGTCAAAATATGTCAAAATACTTTAAAAATTTTATCATATATAGAGAACGCCAATATAAATATTTGGTGAAAATTTCATGTTGTTGTGATTTTTCATTTTTGAGTTAGAACATTTAAAAAAAATGTATTTTGTAAAAACGTGATTTTGTGTAAAATTTCCCGTTTTTTTTTGTAATTTTTTTATCGTTTTTTTTTGATTTTTTTAAAAAGTATTGAAAAAATTAGATTTTTAACTTGCCCAAGTGCCATGTATATTCACTTTTATTTCAGAAAAGTTGCTGTTTAAGAAAATCGAAGCATTTTTACTGCCCCAAAACGTGATAACAGACACAAAAAAAATAATAAATAAAAAATACACATCATTGTAAAACCAATAGATTCCATCACTCCGTTCAGAATCTAAAAGTAAAAACAAAATAACAACCAACTAAAAACGAAATTAAAGTTCCATTGCTCTGCGAAAATATTATAGGCATTGACTGTATTCAATTGCTGTTAATACATTACATGCAATTTACTCTGATTTCGATTTGATGAACACGAACTAGTTCATTTTAAAAACTATGCACTAGAATTTAAATTAACTCATGTTTAAAAAAAACTTTCCCATCCCTGCAGTTAGTTAACATAATATCTAGTTTTCAGTTAGAATATCACTGCATGTTCTATAGCAATTGATACCAGTGGCTTTTATATTAACTATATTGGTAATAATTGTGGGTGACAAATTCAAACTGTTCGTCGTTTTATATGATAACGCGTGAAAAAAAGAGAGAATTTAAATATAATAATATTAAGACATACTAGGCAACTCGCCGTGTCTTAATGAATTTAATAATATGTTTAGATTATAGGTATTTATATTAAACGAGCGATGAACATTATTGTGAATATCCGAGTGTATGAATTCACGTAACTGCTACCGAGAATTGTTTGATTTCCCGTGGACTCGGATTTATAACTTAATGCTCAGTGATATGACCAATAATATTATGCCATTAGCCTTGTTCACAAAAATATATTTTCCACTGGGCTTCGATGTACTCATATGTTGCAACCATAAAAATAGTATACCATTATGTTTAATTACTCGAATAGAAATTATTTTAATAAAATTTTGTTAGCCTTCGTTAATTTATGTTTTAGCATTTGAAATATATTATATACAGGTAGGTAATATTAAGAATATTATACTATTTTGTAAACCAAGATAACCCTGGGTTTCCACATCACGAGTTCCATACAGAAAGGTCCAGCTAATAATCACTTGATATCAAATTAAATTAAAAAAAAAAATAATAATAATTATACTCGCCTATAATATTATATACCTACGCTGATACGAAAAAAAAAAAATACAACATTTGAACATTTGTGAATTCAAACTGTAATAATAATTTTATTTATATACGAAGTTACAAAGATTAATTATCAGTTCTATAATGTTAATATTAAAAAAATATTTACCGAATAATTATTTAATCAAATATTTTGAAGTGTCTAATAAATCATTGATATTACATTGTAATGATTATTAATAATATGACGTTTGCTGTAATATATTACTACATAATTATAATTATCGAGTATAGGTAGCCTAATACCCTAAAATAGTTATGATTAGCATAACCTTCAAGAAATTGAAAGAATTTTTATGAAATAAATGCCTGAAGCGATAAAAATATAAATAGGAATTGATTTAATAAATTATTTCTTTGGCAATTATTTTTGATATCGATCTGAGTTTTGAATTAGCAAAGTGTCAAAAAAAAAGTCAAGTATACTTTTTTCTGAATTTAAAACAAATCTAATATTAAATAAATACATGTGCTTAACTCGTTCGTGTTACTACCTATATGATTCATATTAAATTAAATTTATATTTTATAATGATAAAATAAAATTTTCCTGATGGTTAATCTAAAAATTATTGCGTATATTTTCATCACAATCACAAAGGCCATTTAATCAAACCTTCTAATCATTATTTTACGAAATAAAATCATATTTGGACTATTATCAATTTCGGTAAATAAGTTGCGGGTATTGACCTAAGTCAAAAAAACTATGTGAAGGCATTTATATCAAGGTTTTATTTTTTTTTTTTTTGTTTTAATGCCATACAAAACGCACGTATACATTTTATCAATTTTAGATTAGATTATTCTTACAGGCGAAACATATTATACTCATACCTCAACAAATTAGTGGTTAACATTATACTAATGTTGGGTAAATTCACTATTTTATAAAATAATAATTAAAATTAATAATCATAATTTTTAATTGGCTCGGTTGCTCTTTGCCTTACAATTTTTAATTTTTTTTTTTTACAAGTCGATCGAAATTACAGAATAACATTGACAAGACAAAACAAAATAATTCATATTCAGTAATTGTACTTATTCATCGCACGCATTTATAAAATTTGATAAATTAAAAACAATAAAAACAATACCTAAAACAAGCAGAACAACAAGTGTGATTTATAAAAAAAAAAAAATATTTTTTACTTTAATTATCGATGAATTTAATTTGAAATTAGTATGTTATAATGTATCATTTTTTTTTTTACACTACAGAATATGCTTTTAGTTTTAGATATTGTAAAAAAAATTAACTTTAATCAATTTTCACTTTTCAGTGGAGTTAAAGCAGGATTTTTTTCATATCACTGTATATTATAACGAATGTAATAAATTGACACATATCATGCCATTATTTAATTTTTCTAAAATATGTTCCACAATACTTATGTATATTATATTATATGAGATGAACTTCTAATATTTTACAAATAAATAATTTAAAATAATATATTTTGTAATACTATTATTATTAAAATTCAAAACCAATGAAGTACCTATGTTTTACTCAAGACTTTTAAAGAATAATCTGCTTGCTCAAAGGAAATATACTGTGCCTATAGATTTTAAGTTTTTACTATCGGCTTCTGTATTGAAATACGAAATCTTCAAAAACCTTATTCAAATAACTAGATTGTAGCTATATTCAGATTAGCTTAATGTAAATTATAAACGAACCTCAATATATTTTTAAGTGCGTTCCGCTGTGTTGTACTACACAGAGATAAGATATTAGGTAATAAGAAAAAAAAAATATATTATCAAAATATTTGTGTATAGTGTAATATAGAAATAATACGCGGTTATTTTGCTTCCTATATAAATTGAACGTTTATCAGTATATTAGAATTAACAGTTATAGAAATAAAAAAAACATAAGGAACAAATTGAGATTATGGTTTTATTAGCATTATTATGCGTAATAGATTTTGTTAATATTAGTCTAAGATTAGAATATTATAAATCATTCGAGTTCATATACACTAAATCTAGATAACTGTTCTAGGTGTTAAAAATTATTGTGTTACTTCAAACATCGTATCAGTACCTGTACCTATATACTTTACGTAGAATTTGAGTAAAAACTAAAATTTTATTAAATATTGGGTTTTGTTTTTTTTCGGCTGTATAACTGTTTCACAAATTTCATAATATCCAGAATATTTTTTAGATTTAAAATGATAGTTAGTCTAACCTTACAAAGTTCCAATTATTTTAAAGAATTAATGATTAAAAGTTTAAAATCGACTCTCAATGGACTTCTTAAAACATATAGTTTACAGCTATAGTCAGCTTAAAACTATATAACTTTGATGTTGGTTATATTTTATTGAAATTTAAAAAGCTATAAATGTTTTTTTTTTTTTTTTTAACATATATAATAAATTGGATATTTATGGAAAAACTAAAAAGTAATGTCTAGTTTCATCCAACAATGAATTAAACAAATGGATTTTCGGTAAAGTTAGTAATTTTGTGTTCATTATGAAATATATTATATAAGACTAACCAAATGTTAATAGGTATATTCTAAAATATTTGTTATACACTGTAGGTAATATATTTTATTTTTATAACAACTTAAAGTTTAAAATGTGATAATTAAACACTAACACGATTTTTTTTTATTTTATTCATTTTTATCTTATAAAGTGCAGATTTTTAGATATTTTATAATCCTTTTGTTAATCAAATAAGAACTGGATTTTCTACTCAAATATTTTTAATTAATAATTTTAGTACGTATACAATTGTTTAACCGCGTATCAATATGATAGATGTATTCGAGTTACAACAATTTATAAGATGAAATATAATAAATTATTCATATAGAATACGAATCACGAATGTATACGTATATTACTGTATGCACCTCTATACATTGACCTTAGTTTGGAAGCAATTTTCGAGTGCGATGATTTATCATTGTTTTAACATTTAAATAAATAATGCTACTGATAAAAAATATATTTGGAATAGATTTATGTGGATTGATTGAATAAATATTGGAATTTTAAACTCTTATGTTATATTTTATTTTAGGTAGGTACTTGAAGAATTTAAAAACCAATTTATTCATTGACCGTTTTGTAAACACGCTGTTAAATTGTTGAAACAGAATAATTCATTCAAACGTTATAATAATATGATAATATATAGGTGTGAATAATATATGCATCGAACAATAAGCTAATCAACTCTCTAAATATGACGTGTACATACGTTTTTTGTTCATTCCATGGGCAGGTGTCCGCAGTGTGTCTAAAATACAATTTTTTATACACACCGCGCACACACAGAACTCACAGGGGTAGGGGGAGGGCCGATCAGAACGATTTGCAGTTCTTGTCGACTGTGAATGTCCATGTATACATATACACATGTATAGACCTGCAGTACTTATTAACAATAATCACAACCTTGAATGCGTGTATTTCTCCTTATGTTTTTCACGTGCACCGATGGTCGCACACAGGTTACATATTATAGAAATAATATCAACTAGTTACATAGGTATACATACGGTATAGCATTATGATATATAGCTGGTACCTAAATACAGATGGATATACGTATTGTTTGTAATATAAAAACACAAAAAAGTGTGTAAAACCCAAAAGATGATTATCAATTAATTACACGTTTATATAATATAAAGCCTTCAGCACTAAGATTTTATATTATACTCCGTTACCCCCTCCGGAAGCCAAGTCGGTACTGTAATAGAAGAAAATCAACACCGGGCTGCAGGTGCGCACACCCTATACATGTATATGTATATATATATATATATATATATAATGTGCAGTTGCTTGGTGTAATGTGTCCAACACCTTTATTAAATAAAACATCTGCTTTTCTTTACACCACAAAACTGACGTTAGATTTGATCTTAATCTCGAAAACACTTGAGTGGAGCGATGTACACCGCATTTTTAACCTTTTGATTATATTCAATATAATATATTGTTGTTATTATTGGTCTCAACCCCTCACACGTGTGCAGCGCTGTGTTAATACGCACGTTTAGTCGAATAATAAAAAATAATAAAAGTGGTTAAATAAAAATAAAACAAAAGCAAATTATCACGCTCGCAGATAACCCTATCGTTTGGTAAAGATTAATATCAATCGGCTATAATTGAATATGTATGTATATCGGTTAATATCATACATTAAAATCGAACACTCCGAGGATGTTTTTTGTATAGCTGTAGTAAATTAGAAAAAAAATATCAATTATATTTATCTATTAAATATTGTACATCAAACGGTGAATAGTTTATTTGGCGATAGTGTTAGAAATTTAAATAAAAATCTGTTTAAAAAAGTTTCGACGGTCAACTATTGTTCTTTATCGCATACACTGCTTATTGCTCTGATTGTTAATGCATTGTGGATTATAAATATAACATTAAGAAGTTAAAATAATATAATAAGAACCTGGTTCTAAGAATGATAAAAAAAAAAAATGCACGTGAATGTAAATTAATTAAATCTCAATTCTAAGCAAACAAATTCTTCAACTGACCTTGCACTATAACATGTATAATAGTCATATTCACCGAGAATCTGTATAAAATATTGTTTCGTGCATATTGTATTAGTATTAGTTATTGTATTGTATTGCATATAGTATTCGGATAGGTATGGAAGTATAGGGAAATAGTGATTTCCTTGTATAGCTTACAGATGACATATTATTACAAAAATAACCATAAACAATCTGTTGACTAATACATCCAATAACAAGTGTAGTAAGTGAACCTAAACGCGACCGGGTTGTAGGCAATAATATTCTTTCGACGGAATGGAAAAAAATAATAATAATCGACCGTATCGATGTTAATATTTACGATAACGTCTTGGCACGACCTAATGCGTATACACGATGTAATATGTGCTATAAGAAAACATGGAAAGTAATCCGAACACTTATTTCATCAAGTTCACAGTCACGCGATTCACAAGGGATTATTTTTTTTTATATATACTACATGTTACGTATATATGTACATGTAATACTTTGCTTGTCGTTTACTTTTTATTCGTATAACTAATTATTACTCGTACTCAAAAAGTGCCCTCGAAAATAAGTTACTCAAGCCCCCTCGAGAACTACTATCTGCACTTATTAGTCATTACATTACGCCCTGTATGTATACGCATGTACTATAGTCTAGGTATATAAAAATATAATGGTACCGCGAAAGTATATAAACAGTTAACCGCTGTTGCGTGGAACAGGGTTGTATTTTATTATACATACATATAATAGAATTATTGAACAAGAATATTATGCGTACCTACATGCATAGAGTCAATACCCGTGGGACTAATTCGGAAAATTATGTTTTTCACGTTTAAGTTAATACGTTTAGTCCTGCTGTAAGTACGAGTATATGCCATACGCGTATATTATATACATAATATACCTATATAGATAATAATATTAGTGAATGTATTTTCTTGTAATCTTATTTTTTATGCTGCCTTCTTCATTTAACGTAAAATTTTAAGAGACACTATGTTACAGACTATAAAGCTTAAAGCTTTGGGCTTGTTGATTTCTTTTTTTTTTTTTTTTACTAAATTGCTGAAAGATTAAACGCAAGTTCATCTCCATAGAAATAATTTCATAGCTCTAATCTGATTGGATATTTAAGAAGATATTTAACATCGTATCTTAAAATAATATACATAACATATTATAGTAAGTCCAATGATTTATTGTTTTTTTGGAGTGAAATATTTTCTAATTCTTATGGTAAATAAAATATTTATAATTACCATACAAAAACTAAACAATTTACTGACTCGTCGTGGGCTTATTTTTAAATATACAACATCCGTAGTGTAAGTACACTTTTTTAGGTAATTTTATATGTATATGTAAATATTATGAATTAAAATTATAACTTTAAATACATATTGTGTTCATATCACATTTGTATGATATAATATGATGTGTAATGGTTGTAAATTTAACGTAAACGAATGCACGTGGACAAGATTTAGTTTTTGTGGGTACGACGCACCTACGTACTGTTGCGAGAATATATCAAAACATTTATGTGTGTGTCTACGTGTGTGTATGTGTGTGTGTGTGTTTCATTCAACAATCGTGTCTTACACCAAACGAGATGGAAAAAAAAATTATGTTTTTGTAACATATAGATAAGTGTATATATACATACGAATTACGTACGCGTGACTTACGCGTACAATAAGCTTAATGATGATGATTTAAACACTACACGATATTATATTAATATATTACAAGCTTTCCAAACAATGCTTATAATAAATACACTAAGAAGAATTATACTATATATTATGTAAACCAGTCATATATACGTACACACACACACACACACACACACACACACACACACACACACACACACACACACACACACACGATGCGCGTGCAATGACAACAACAACAGAAACTATAACGCGATAATATAATAGTTTGTGTGGACTTGACTATAGTTTAATGTAGTATATAATATTTATGAATAATAATACGCCTAATATAGTATAGACTCATTGCACGTCGTTTGTAATATAATGCGAACAATAGATCCGACGGTATTATTTTTGTAAAATGTGTCCATAGCAAAGAAACGTGTGTACCCATATCGCGTATGAACATAATGTTATAATGTAGGTAACACATAAACGGTTTATAACAAAATTGGATGGACTAAAAGAAAAAATAATAGAGGTCATCTTATCAGATAGGTCGTGCGTACCACAACCGATGTTAAGAGGTTAGAGGACATTCGTATGCGTTGTCTTCGTCTTAAAAACGTACAAGAACTGTTTACATGACTAAGAAATTAGCGTTCAGTACCTAGATCATATTTAGGGTTGTTAGTTTCAACATTAGAGAAATATGACCTACAATCAAACATAAAATAAAAAACATATTACACTGTGTTTTGTTGGTCGGTTTTTTACGATATTTTAATTTTTAATCAGGCTACATGAGTATATGAGTGTATAATATTATTTAAAAATAATCATATACAACTCACTTAAAAATTAAAATATCATAGAAAATAAACCAACCAAATACAAAAAAAAAAATGTTCTTTCTTGTATGTTTGGCAATACGTTGATTCACTGTAATATGAAAGTAACAACACAAAATTTCATATAATGAACACAAATTTGCTGTAGTTTGTAAAACGAAAACGACATAATACGAGGATAGCATCCTCTTAAGTGCAGTATAGGGCCACGAGACTAATATGTATTTAACTGATTACTTGCATAAACTATTTTTTAATTATAAATATCGATAAAATTTATTTATGTTGTAGTGTCTGCAGAATGTTCAATTTAAAAGATATATTGTAAAAACAAAACAAAATCTGAATAAATTTTGATATATTTCAATTCTATGTAAATCTAAACAGGATGTTATGAATGATACTCGCAGAGGCTTCCAAATAATGCGTAAACAATGTAGATATATAATAATGGATAATAAATAATGTGCGCACTGCACATGTAACATGATGTTGGTACGTATTATATTACATGAAAATCATTTACGTTGTGTATTAGCAATTAAAACTAATCATACAACCCGCATAATGATTAATACTTCTCTATATTCAGAATTCCACAAATCGAATGGCAATTAGAAAGGTTTATAATATAATATATTAATGTAATTATGTATTATGAAAATTGTAATTTTAAAATCGGTGGTACCCGTATTTTGGCTGCAACCTTACAATTTTTTCCGTCAAAATTCAGCTTTCCACGTAATGTCATCACGTCGAGATGCGAATTCGTTTGACATTATTAATGTACTAATATATGATGAATTTGTTCAGATTTATATAGATATGACTCACTGACAAAATGAAGTATACGCGTGTACTATTTTAAAAATGAATTAAACATTGCGCTCAAACTATTGAAGTGATTGAAATGATTTTACCGAATGAAATATAACTATGAATGTATAGATATAATAAAATAAATAATTTAGCTCTTTGCTTAATGGAATCCTGTCTGAGGCGCTACCAAAAAGACAAATATTCGAAAAAATACCCACAGTGGCCAGTGGCTCAATTAAAAACACTCCACCGCATCATTATAATACTCTCCATATGTTTCCAATTATGACACACTATTTTTGTATTTACATTCACCTACACGTACCTTTTGTATAGACGTAGTTGCAAAAAAAAAAAAAAAAAATCCAGAAATCATTTCATAAACGTCTTTATCTCTACCCAAGCTCTATATTTTTGGAAATATCCAAAAAACCCCTTCCGGGTAACCATGTACAATAAGGAGGCTCAAACAAAGGTGGCGGTCCTGTAGAGACTTTTTATTCGATGATTGCGAGCCGGGACAAAAATACACATAATTGTGTAAAATTAAAATTTGATTTTATATAATTATGTTTGTTTATAATAATAAAATATTATATAAATTACTCTCACCAATCACCGTAATGCGCAATCGGCAAGTCTACTCGTATATCAGTGGTACCCAAACTTTTTTGTCCTGTAAAACACCTAAAGAATTTCTCAGTTCTTCATATAGATCCTCAAGAATAGAATTTTTATAAATTCACCCACGTTTGTTTGAAATCTGACACGGAGCTACCCACTATAGTGAAGTGAAAAATTGTTGCCTTTATTAACTAAATTTTAATTATTTATTTTATTTTTAACTTGCAGAACGTCAAGAAATAAAATAAAATTTATTAATATAAAATAAAATAATACAAAAATAAATACTTTTAACAAAAAGTCTGATGCTCTGAAATTTTTTTTTTAGTGACATCACAACTCCCAGCGGGTTAAAATCGACCGTTGGGGAGTCGTTTAGACCACTGCGTACCTATCTGGGAACCTCTGGACTATAGATATCTATATATCTATATATATTCAATTTAAGTATTATTCATCATTTACACTACACTATAGTTCGTGTAAATATGTGTTATTATAGTATTTCACCATTTCGCGTCGCTCCCTTAGGCCAGTGACACACATAAGAAATTTGTTTCGTGAAATTTGTTTCTTACAATATTAATCGCACGAAATATATTTTATGGTCAATACACACAGCACAAATTGGTTTCATAAATACTTTTTTCACCTACCCACCAGTTAGTTCACACAGCTCATTTTAGTTGGTTTAAAGGTGTCGTCCGATGATGACATTATTGTTCTATGGTGGTTAAATCGAAAGGAGAAGATGATTAAAAAAAAAGACGATACTGGGTGCATCCTGCGAACCTAATTAATTTAAAACATAGTACTATTATTGTTGCAAACGAATTAAATCAACATCCGGACAAATTTAAATCATTCTATAGAATGAATCTCACAAATTTTCCACAAATAGTGAACTTGGTTGGGCCATCATTTAAAAAACAAGAAACATATCGGAGAGAACCAATTGAAGTAGAAGAACGATTATTGCAGATACTGCGTGGGAGTTAATAGTGAAATGACGAAATAATTACATATGAAACTTGTTTACAAAATATTTGTGAGACAACGTTTCGGAAACACCAGTGTGTGTTGCTCCATTTAAATACACGCGTTTTTAAGTAACGAAATAAATTCCCTGTTTCATGAAACAAATTTCTCACGTGTGTCACCGGCCTTAAACGTCATAATATATCGTACACTGCAGGCGCACACCCAGGATTTTTGTTTGGGGGGGGGGGGGCCTAAACATTTTCCTATTTTCTTTACACACAAGTAAATAATTACCACAAATTATAAATGGTAATTTTTTACTATTATTATTATATGTTTAATCAATAATCATTGTATATTTGTGAAAATATATATATGGTAATGTAGTGATAATTTAGTAAAAAATATATTTTTTTTTGGGGGGGGGCTTAAGCCCCAAAGCCCCCCCCTGGGTGCGCCATTGCACTACTGCAGTACTTATTATGATCTATGAAACAATTCAATAAATTAAGCTGTACGATGTGTGTAATACTTGCCGCAGTCGTGTAAGTTTGTGAAGTTGGCCAGCTGCGGGAACGGCGGCAACGCTTGCGCGTGATGATGCGGCATGTAATGGAACGGCGGCAGCGGAGCGGACGGCCCGGGGAACATATTGGCCGCTGCGGCCGCCGCGGCCGCGGCCGCGGCGAACGACTGCTGTTGGAACAGGTTCTGCAGGGCGGCCGCGTACAGAGCGGCGTACCCGTTGTGGCCGCCACCGTCCACGTCGCCGTCGTGGTCGGCTGCGCGCTTGGGCGTCTGGGCGGACAGGCACACGGGCGGCGGATACCGCCGATGCGATCGCTCGGCCGACGGCGTGGGACGTGGCGGCGGAGGAAGTGGTGGCGGCGGCGGCGACGACGGACGCGGGACGTCGTCCGAGCGAGCGCGTCTGCCGCCCGGAGCGATGATGCTCTCGATGGTGAACGGTTTGGGCTTGTGCCGGTGGTGGTGATTGGCCGTTGTGGACGCGGACGCGATGGACGGCTGCTGCGACGGCCGCTGCAAATGCGACAGCGACAGCGTCTGCGGCGGCACCGGCGGCGACAGCGATGGTTCGCGGGCCGCGATCGGCGACATCGCCGTCGCGGTGTCGCGCGGTGGCGTGTGCACGTACGACGACAGGCCGTGCGACGGGGGAGGCGAGTCGGCGGCCGACGTGGACGACGAGGACCGGCCGAACGTGGCCTCCAACAGGGCCCGGTCGGCGGCCGGTAGTTTGAACCGTTTGCGGCGCCGCAAGAACGAACCGTTCTCGAACATGTCCAGGGCGGCAGGGTGCAGGGCCCAGTACGCCCCCTTGCCCGGGCGGTCGGGTCGCCGGGGAATTTTCACGAAACAGTCGTTGAACGACAAGTTGTGCCGCAACGAGTTTTGCCACCTGCGAACAACCCAAACGCATTTCTATTATTACACTATATTAAGTATGTAAGCATCGCACTTATATTGATTGTTTAATTAGTACACCTAGCTAGTGTATATATGCGCGTATAATATTATACTCCAGCATGCGAGACAAAGTTTATTTATCTTTTAGGTATGATTATTATTGTACAGTATGATGATAATGGAAAATGATATGATAGATTTTCGAAAAAAAAACTATTTCAATAATCATATCATGTGCCTTTGTTATATATAGTTTTTACCGCATCTGTAAAAGTTAATTTCTTTTTTCTAAATTTTAACCATCATAGTGTACTTATTATTTTTCATGAACTCTGGTGGTAGAGCATTATTTTTTATTTTTTCGATCATTTTCAATTTTGACTGACGAATCCTTCACTTTGTTACATCATCATATTATACTGTTCTATTTGTCATCGAAACCATTGAAAGTATAGATAGATAAGGAGCGGATTGTCGAAATAGATCTGTATTCTAGTTATTTAATCAGAATAAAAAGGCATCGAAATAGTTCAACAAAATATATGTGGTTCAACCAGATTATCAGAAAAAGAAACACTGCTATATAGGAACTGTCACCAGAACATATGTATATCACACAATAATATGTATACCTAAATATACGCACTTAAAATGATCATATAAATATGGCTCATTAAAAACCAAGTAACAATAATACTACTTTTTCATTTTATCGTTTTACTCTATATATACCTACTCTATTTGTATACATGCAGGATTGTATAAATTATAATTTTATCCTGCCTAATTCTTAACATATACATTATTAATCAATAAAAATGTTGTTTTTTTTTATAATACAATTTTTCATAGAAACTTGCGCCTACTTTTAGGGTAGATTTTGAAACTGCGCATACATAACTCCTATATTTAGATGTAGGTACATAATATTATATACTTAAAGTTAAAATTTTTCATAACACACCCTAAGTCTACTATTCTTCGTCAATATGACAGTATATGATTAAAAAAAGATAAAAAGGTACAACCATTTCAAATATCCATAAAAAGCATATTTTTTTCCAAAAATCCAAAATCCTTTGAAAATTGTAATATTTTTGGAGAACGATGACGTTATAATATCAATATTTAGTGAAAAATGTAGGTCATCTTTGGCATTTTCCACTTTCGTTCACACTTTAAGAAAACCACCTTCCCTTCCTCGCTCATAATTTGCAATATTTTTATCTCACCAAGGTAATAAAAGTAAATGTATTGTCCAGTATATCATTTAAACTCCATTCTGCAAAATTTTATTTTATGAAACTTTGAACCTTTTTTATAAATGGTATTAATTAACCAGGTTTTTTCTTTTGGAAATCTAGACTTACTATCTATGGTCCGTCTAAATGGTTCTATAATTATGTCAAAAATATATATGTCTATTTTAACTGTAAATTCTAGCCATTTTGTTATTTTTATACTTGAAAGCTAATTCGTAACTGATTCATTAAATAAAACATATCTTAGAAATTTTGTATTAAAGAATTTAATAATATTATATTAGAATATAAATTCAATCAATGTGTCTATAAACATATAAGAAATAACTTATTTGTCTAATATAAAAAACAAAAAATGTACTGTAAAAGATTCATAAGGGATATACAATGACTACATTGCTACATAATATATTTTATTGCATAGTCACAAGTACTATCTGTTAATTTAAAGGTCTAATCAATTGTTTTCAATCAATACTTTTTTTTAAATCACGTGCAAATCTAACATTAAAAATTAAAATAGGTATATAACAAATAAAACTTATGGCAAATATTGATGCACTCAATTTTTTGACCTTTTGTTCTAATGGTAAACAGTTTATAAAAATTTAAAATTCGTAGAATACAATTTTTATAATCATTGTTTTTTCCTGACGTCTGCAGAATATTCAAATTAAATAAATATGGGCGTAACCTTTTAGTGTTCTGCATAATACTTCAGTATAATATTATATATCATAAGGTGTATGCAAGTCCATGTGCATAACACAGTTTTATTAATTTAAATTGTGATTCAATGCAATTTCGTGTAAGAGGGGAAAATAGAGTAATTACTTATTATAGTTATTACAAATGAAGTATTAGGGCAAATATTGATATTATCTTAATCTTTGTAACCTTTTATACTCGTGATAAAAAAAATCTATTAATACACAGAAAAACAATTTCTTACGATCATTATTTTCTCCCGGGAATACTAATGCTTTGCAACCAAATCAATATGGGCGTGACGACAGAGTTCAATCTTTAAGTTTTTTGCGTTACAGTTCAATAAAATAGGTAGGTCTGTTATTTTATCGGTAAATGCATCAAATGTAATTGATTTTTTTTAAGTACGAATGAAATGCAATTGCATGCAAAAAGAGAAAAATATATTTATTTTATCCTGTAATATAATATCATGTACCTATTTGTACTATATACTTAAATATATACGTGATTACGATTACTTATAGGTACATTATTTTATTGATAAATTAAGTATAATATTTTTTCAGGTAAATTTTCCGTATACAAAATTATTATACAAATTATTTATAGTTTATATATTTATACCCGACCATAATTCATTTTATCAACATAGAAGAAGTATAATAGTTGAAACTAAATCGATCCAATCAAAATAAAACGTAAACATTTAATGACGGGGAATCGTCGGTTTTTTGTACGTTATATGATTTTTTTTGCATTTAATTGAAAATTAATATAGCTATTGTGGATAGTGCGGATAGTATAAAATAAATAAATATATATTATATACCATCATGGCCTATGTAATTTCTAATTTACAACAAAGACTGTAAGTATAGAGTATATACTATATAGGTATGAAAATTGAACCAATTATAAGAGTTTATTTTATACTTTAAAAATGTAAGTATATACACTCTATAACAGGGGTCGGCAAGTAATTTCTATTGGCGTCCTAAAGATTAAAATAATAAATCAATGTGGTCCAGTAAAAAAATTTAACAGACTAGAATGGCTCCAACCCTTTCACTCCACTCGTTCATAAACTTCCTATTTTCGATGTCAATTTAGTGTTTTTTACTCAACCTATTGAACGAATAATAAAAATAAATAATATAAATTAAATAAATATTCTCTATTAATAAGAATACTATGACAGTAAATAATATATAGTGAAGTATACTTGACAAGGTCCAGATTGTTCCCTTTCGCGGTACGCCAGTTGCCGACCCCTGCTCTATAATATGTATTGCTATCCCGAATACTATGGTAAAATATATGTGGATGCCTATATGATAAATGATGGTTACATATATGATGTTACAACTAATAATTTAACTTTTTAGAAATGTTTTGAAATTTATAGAAAATCTGGTCGATATATTTAATCATTTTTACAGATCAGATTATTGTAACATCTGTACTGTCGCTCGTTTTCAAGTTACTACCTAATTAATAAATTTCCTTCGAAAAATAGCAATGAAGTACGTGATGAAATAATTATTATACACATTATATTGTGGTATCTTCACTACCATATTATTTAATGTAGTATTTTATGATTTTTTTTAAAAAATCATGAACATCTGTTTTAGAGAAAATAAATTTTGTTGTTGTTGTTGTATTCCAAAACATAATAATTAATAATCCTATGTATTTTTTGATATTTAATATAAATGACATATATTATTAAAAAAAACTTCATATTAATAATAAAACCACACTCTCCCCCCCCCCTTAATGACAAAATCATTTGATCGCCACTGATTGATATATAATAACTACTCTACACGTATAATAAACAACAGTGACCGACATAAGTACTCGCACGCCGACATCTTAAATGTTCAGGTTAAGGAACTTACCAAACAATGAAACACTTGCATCCATAATAATTTTTCAGTATTTATCAATAATCGATCTGAGTCAATCACACATGTTGTACAAACATTTTAATCTTCAGATAGAACGAAAATAAATCTTTATTTCTATACATGTTTATGGTACGCTAATACACTATAAGTGATCTAAGATCTTTATAGAATTATAGACCCAATAGCAACTCTCGGTTAATTCAAACACCTTAAAATCATCAAATTTGCACCAACAAAATATGAACTGTCTAACAGTGATTTTTATACCGAACCAAATACACTTATAAAAGTATACCTGTATATAAATAAACTATAATTTAAATTCTATATAGATATGTTGTTATACCAAATAAAATTGTAACTGTACGTATGTATACATAATATTTTTGATATTATTTAACAATAATAATTAATAATAATTATAATGAGAGAGCTACAAATAGGAATACAATTTTTAAAAATCCGAACATTCAAGGCCCAACAATCTAGTAGAAAAATGCCCGTTTTAATTGATGTACACATTATATTATATATTATACTTATAACATAATAGTTATAATAATTATAATAATAATGTTTAACAAATGTTTCAAATATTGAAAACAATATTTTTCATTGTAATTTAAGAATTTTTTCTGAAAATGATATTATATTTTTAAACCCATTGTTATATAGCATCTAATACATTAATGTACATAAATATAATTAATATTATATATTACTATAAATAAATTATATAATATAATACTAATGTATAAAATATTTAAAGTTTAGAAATTAGATAATATTGTTTAATCTCAACTTTTATTTTTAAATTTAAATTAAAATTAAATTTTAATATTGATAAAACTTTTTTTTTTCTGTACGAAGGTAGGTATAATATATCATTTTTGAAATTATAGTTATTTTTATGTTTTGAAATCACAGCCAAAGACCAAAGCACACATCCAATTCGCCTTTTTTTATTTAACTATATACAACTATAATACAGTATGATAGATTAAATATTTTATGGATTTAAAACCCTGGTAAATGTTTCAATACAGCTGTGTTTTAATATAGCATTGCATGTAACTATACTACCAAAAATAGCTGTGCAGTAATTATACGTTGAAAACTTTTTTTCTTAGTATAAATATATGTTTATATATGTCTATAAAAATGCACAAATTACATGAAACCTGGCTCAAGTTTATGAAGTTTTTTTTTCGCTTAACAGCATTATTCGATGTTTTTCTAGGCTGATAAAATCACATTATGCACGAGCTTAATTAAAGAACGGAAATATATCTAATTTAGGTTTACACGTGCAATGTACACATAGAAGGAGATTATAGGTAAATAGATAAAATATTTGTAAAACTAATGGACATTGCAATTACTTATGATCAAAGTATATTTTTTTTTATACAATTACAATAAAGAACTCTTTTTTTATTACCTATAAAATATTAATAATAACCTATACATTACGGCATTTACGTAATACATGCTTATTTAAAATCAATGAAGGATATTGTATAATTTAATTAGGACTAAAAAATGAATAATGAATAAACATATATATAAATTATAAATATATACCTGTATATATATGAGTTCAAAACCTGTTTTTAAATAATATTGAACCTGTAGCTTGTTTGTGTATGAACAGATAATAGTTTAATATACTTTATTATAGATGTACCTATACAAAGTATGACATTTGCGATCAAATAAATTTTCATTATACACCAAAAATGTTTATAGCCCGCGTTGGTAGTAGATGGCAAATGTAATATCTGACCTGAATCACCGCATTAATATTATTCATTAAAGTATAAAATTACTGTTGTGGTTATATATTTATTATAAAAAAAACTTTAATTTTATTTGGTTTTTTTAAATATATCTAAATTACTATGCTTTGTAGTGATAAAAACAAAAAATAAATATTTTTTTATTTTAATTTGGGAATTATATTAAAATTTCATTTTTTTTTTTTTCATAAATATACCATCTGTTAATACAGTTTTACAATAAGCATACGAGTTATATGGTATAGGTACAAGACATGAGTGCTATGAGAATAATGGAACCCAGTGATTGCACTTTGAATTTTCAAATTTCTAATATATTTTTAATAGTTATAACTATATTTGTAAATGTGTATATATAATATTATATATAACTTAACTGTCGGCATGTTTAAGTTTAATTTAGAAGTAGGTACCTATAGATATTAATAATAACAACAGTTTAGTCAGAATGCAGGTATTCAAGTTCCCATACATAATATATATAAAGTTTATACTATCAATCTATTACTTTACACATTTAATTTCAAAATTAATATCATATTATCAACCAAGAGACATATAGGACAGGTTCAGCCTATCTAGTAATAATATACCTAATATATTTAATAAAGTATAAATTGTAATAATTATAACATTAAACATGAAGTATTTTGTATATTTACCAATAAATTATGCCTATACCATATAATTATACTTATACTCGTATTTTATATATTATTATAAAATTACAAATATTGATCCATAAAAGCATGTACATGTAATATTCATATTTATGATTCATTTTAAATTACAAAAATTATCAAAATATTGAACGAAGTAACTATAATATGGAGTATGAAATCGAAACACTTATATGGAAATTTATCTAATCGACATAAAATATATTACATAGAAAGACGTGTATATGAGGGGAAGAGATGCCCGAGAGCTGAACCTTTTTTTATAGGTAATTGTAATATATATTGATTTATACATATAGTTAATAGCTATAATATATTATACAAACTAAACTCGGTATAAGGCTTACAAAACAGAATCTTCCATATTTAATCTCTATTAGGTACTCTATATATATTATATAGGTAAATCATGAGAAAATATTCTTGCTCTTTATACCAAAACAAAACTATACCTATTTACTATAACTATTTATAAATCATTTATTAGTGTGTGTATATATATATATATATATTATAATATATTACAATGTATGTATTCTAAGTATATAATATAACTTATTGTATTTTGTGATAGTACTAAAAATAATATTTATGCACGAGTTTCAAATATATTAATCAATAAAATATTAAATAGTAATATAAGAACAATGCCTATAAGAAATATTTTATTTTTATTACATATATTTATAGTTTCTATTAGATAACATACTCCTTTTATGTACTCGAAATATTGTGCCTATATTACCTATATGGTTATAATAACATTCAAATTTCAAGTTCGTACCATAAAGAATATAAAATGCCTTGATTCATAAACTTATATATTAATGGATTAAAATGTATATATATATATATATATATATATCATTGTATAGTATCCACCTTCAATAAATAAGCTTACACGCTCATTTATTTTTAATAAATACTTAATACTTTTTATTGAATATAATATTTTTTCAGATCATATAGATTTATTATTTAAAAATACCTCCTAATTTTATGTGTACATATATTATATAGGAACATATATACATAATACATGTATTATAATAATCATTAATTAAGTTACAGTGAATATAAAGTGGTGAAGCTCAATTCACCGATGTACACATTTTAATCATTAAAAGGATAATGAATTTAAAAATTAAGTGATTTCATCTATTTGCAGAACATTTTTGTATTTTAATACCACAAAATAAAGAAGAAAAAAAAAAGAAAAAATTTAAAAGTCCCCTATTCTACATAATTTATTATTATGTGCCTGATGCATCTACTGAGCAATAGGTACTTAAGCAATAAGTATTGCTTAATGAAGTTGGAATAATAATTGTAATATTTTTTTTTTTTTTTATAAATAGGTACCCCATATTCGCTACTTACAATATATTATATACACTAGCTAGTATATATAGTAACTTATAACTCTATTTTAATACTACATGTATATATCATAAATCGTATATGTGGTTTTTACTTTATATATCTGCATTATTATAAAATTAAAGTGTAGGTAACCTACGTCATATTATTATGTATGATTATATATAAATATACTTATATATAGGTAGTATTATAATATATATATCTAAGTATATATGAATATAATATGATATAGGTGGGTAAATAGATTTATGTACACAAGTCAAATCCGTCGTACCGATACATGTATAAATAACACATATATTTCAATATTATATATAGTTGATTAAAGTATTATTGTATACGATACATATAGATGTATATAATTTCAAAACTAATCGAAATGGGAATCAAATTTACGGGAGTACGCCGCACGGCTGGATTATCGTCTATCGCGATACCGCTGCAATAATCTATAGATACATGCAATTGCGGGTCAAAAGTATGTTATGGTGTATATATAAGTACCTATATACAGTATACATATGTACTAGACATATAATATACGTACATAATGCATAAAAATAATAACGCGTGCGTATATTGCGTATCGCTGAGCGCGAACACGATTATTTAGTTTGAAAGTTAATTTGTATCAAATTTTACAAAATATACATATATACCTATATATGCATGCACATTTATATATAATATATAAGTATTGTAATATATATTATTCTTGTGTGATACGTATATATATAGGTATCTCATATATACATTTCATATTGGGTGTTCTGGTTTTATGTCAGTTAAGAACTGGGTGAAACTTGCCCTGCGTAAGGCAGATTATTATATTTAGTTGCAGCCTGAAGTTGACACGGTGGTCAATTCGTTCCGCACGAGCTCACGCCGATATACACCGGATCGATGCATTTACCTGTGTATAAATATATATATATTATGGACACAGAATATATATAAACGTATTGTTTTTATATACACATTTTATATATTAATAAGAGTTGATATATTATGTAATTATATATTATGACGTGTATATTTACGCGTTCACTATAGTTAAGACGAACGTGTATCAGATATTTAATACATCTATTTAGTTTTCACATTACGCACCGGTAATCTGCAGCGTGATTCCAAAAAAAAAAAAAATCATTTTAATGTTAATATAAAATGTAGTACCTATGTTATAAATGGTTATGAACAATAAATGGGACTGAACAAATAAATACAAATATATATTATCATTAGATTTGATATGCTAAGGTCGCTAAGTGCCATGGTTCGGTCGATATTGTATATATTTATTCGCAAATCATACGGTTATTATTATTTATTGTGTGCAGAAGTACTCATATTATATTATACGGTATAGTGTATATATATATAGTGTACCAATAGGAGTAAAGGAAGGAGGTTAATGCTAAAACTTGATACCTTTTCTACCCCAAAATTTAACTCTTTTTTTTCAGAAATAAATTTATATTCCTTCAAACACTCTGGATTAATCTGCAGGTTCTTATTATTAAAATTCGTGTTATATGATACTCATCATATGTATACTATATAATATACTATATAGACCTGTGCTGTCTTCCAACCCGGAAGACGTGCAAACATTGCTGCGAAGACGTAATCATTCATAACAAAGTTAATTTTGTTTTGTAATTTTATTTGTATTTTACATTATATAAAAAAAAATGAAAAATTAATAACAACCGCGGTTATCGTTATCGTGTGCACCTATCGATAAAAATGCCGCGCTATACGACTATTGCATAGATTATTCTGTAAAGCTTGTATAGAAACAGGTGACCATTTATTTCAATTAATATAATAGAAGGGGCCGTGAGATTTTTGAGAAGATTCAAAGGGAGTCAAAAGGACAGAAAATGTTAGAAACCGCTGACATGCGCATAGGCAGAGAGTATAGAGACGCAGTAATATACATTCTGCTTACACAATAATAATTATTTTACACGACACTGAAAGATTTTATAAGTGGTTTGATAAGAAAAAAAGGAACATCTACTCGTAATAATCTGAAAATTATTGGTATATATCGGAACTAGGGCATAAATATATTATACATATACGTATATATAATATGACACGTGCAGTGTATACGAGTCACTGACCTTTGGGTGTTTTTCCGGTAGTACGGAAACCGGTCACTGATGAACTTGTAAATGTCGGACAGCGGCAACATCTTCTCGGGCGCGCTCCATATGGCCATGGCCGTCAGCGATATGTAACTGTACGGCGGCTTTTGGTCGCCGTACGTCTCTCTGCACGGCCGCGGCATTCTCTCACGTCACCATCGTCGTCGTTATGCGCCTACGTCGCTGCACTTGCTGCAGTCGCCGGATCCGTTGTCGTGACGACCACCGACATTAAAAAAAAAGCATACGCCAATTATGTGGGTAGGTGTGTATAATGTTTATTACGACCACGGTGTATGTAACAGGTATTGTTTGTATTTTATGCACAAATCGAAACGATTCGAACAAAATATTATATTATTAATGTATATAACACCGCAACATTAAGGTATAATAACGAATGTACCTAAAAAATTCGACCCGTCGCGGTACACGATTATCACGCGTGATGAATATATAATTTCATATAATAGTGTAAGGTTTATTAATATGCTTTTCGCGCGGTCGTTTTCCTCATCCGTCTCGGCGAGTTGTTCGCGAGTGATTTGCCCGATCCGTGGCCGTTGCGCACATAATACTAATACAATAATATGTTTCTAAAGCAGACGGTATAGGTAGGCTATAAGTCCGATATGGCGATTTGTAGGTATACGATTTATGTATACGTATTTATATCCGTTGTTATCACGCACGATGAACGACCAGGATTTTCACGACGTTTCCGTATACCGATTAAATATTAAATATAGTATAAAAATATTCGATCGTATACGACGATGATGTACCAAACGGCGGCGATTGAAGGACGGGGAAAATTCGACACGGACGGCGGCACAATATGACGACGACGCTCGATAATATTATTTTATTATTATATTATAATTTATATGTGGTACGAACACTGCAGGCCAGCTGCAGTGAGTGATGCGCGCGCGGCAAAATCGGTAAAACGAACGTACATTACACGCGGTGGCGCCGGGCCGGATTCGCGAAGAACGCGGAAAAAAAAAACAAACTAATAATAATAATTTCATAAAAATATAACAAAAACTCGCACGCGGCAGCGGCGGCGATTTTTCGACGGCGTGCGATCGACACTGACTGCTTTTGCACCGGTGCCGGGACCGCCGCCGCCAACGACGACGATGACGGCCCCCCTCGCCGTGGGCGGTCCGCGCCAACACGTCATTGGCGGGTACCTCGGACGCCGGGCGCCATTTTGTACGGGGGGCCGGCGTCGGCGAACAGAGCTGCGGAGCACCAGACTCGGTGAGCGCGTGCGTGATGTGCTCGTCATCGTCGCTCAGATTCACCGCGGGCTCGCCGAAAACCGCGATATCTTATTATACACCGGTGGTGTATGTATACAGGGCGCGCACGATGCGTAGGTATATACATTATATTATTATATATTTATACTTTTTTTTATTATACATAGTATACCTACAATATTACGTTCACACGTTCGATTTTAAATACATTTCAGGATTATCTATCATATTAATACTGCTGCAGAACTTGCAGGCACCCGTTTACGATTTCAATTTTTTTGTCGATAAAGACGATACAACTACGCATATTCTTAATACACTGAACTAATGGCATCCATTTTCACATAAATGTGTTTACTGCTATTATATTTATAACAATATTATTATATCCATAATACCTATAGCAGGATAGTCCAAAAATATTATTTGTAAAACGTTCATTATTTCGTACGAACACCTCATAATTTGTAAATTATATATAATTACCTACCTACCTTTGAGCGGATAAAGTGTCTGATAAAATAAAATGTGTTCTCAGAAAAAGAAATTTTACAAGAAAATGTGAAATAAATAATACGCTCAATCTCTTTCTGGTGGTAAAATTTTTAAAAAATATCTTTAAAAATATATATTACCTTTAAAATTTAAATAAATGTAGTATATAGTATTTACCTTACTATATACTATATAGTTATATAGTTTATATAGTCTGAATTATAAATAAAATATGAATATTATGTTCTACATTTATAATTGCACAAATAAACTTTTTTTTTTTTCGGATAAATAATCTATATGCAATACGTACTTCAATAAATACGTTATAAATACGTAGGTATACACATAAGACGTAACGTAAGTATATGGTTGATCTAGGGGTTTATTTCGGAAACATAGGAGAGGGAACATATAATACATGTTATTTTATTTTCAAAATCTTTATAGTTAAGATTTAAAAAAAGAACAGGATGAACATCGCTTTGATGTACAGTGGGGGGGGAGGGGTGGAGTACACCTCGTTCATAGGACAGGTCATTCCAATGGATTTGTTAAATTTGAATGCAATGATAAATATCATTGTATACGAATAACGATTCTGAACGGAGTTAATATGTTTGTCTAAAATGTGTATATAATAATATAGTATTTTATATTTAAATTGAATTATAATTCAATTTCATAAAAATTTAAATTTCAAATAGTCATAAAATTTTTTCTTTTAAGTCCGATAGAAATTTTTTTATACATTTTTGAAGATTAGCTTATCGACAACATGGTGTTAAAATTTTGAACCTTAAGTATAAACAGAAAACATTTTATGAATTTTCAACTACAAAATAACTTGCAAATTATCGCGATTTTAATATATTTTATACAAATATAAACTTTATGGGCTTATAAAAAAATTTTTTGTGAAACCATCTCCAATATTTTTTAGTTACAATTAGTATAACTTATAATTAATTCTTTAATACATTTTCAAGAGTTTTCGGACGGTCAAAAAAATTTTGTAGATATTTTTAAAAAAAAAACTTACAAAAATCGAAAATTTAAATTGTCTATAAATAAGTCAAAATATGTCAAAATACTTTGAAAAGTTAACTATGTATAGAGAACACCAATATAAAGATTTGGTGAAAATTTCAAGTTGTTACGGTTTTTCATTTTTGAGTTAGAGCAAATTTCAAAAACCGATATCATTTGTCAGTCTAGAATATTATCCATTATATTACATTTTACATGTAATTTTATATCAATATTCGCTGTTCAAACGCTTATAAAAAAAAAATTGTGCTATGGATTTTAATAATTTTTGAATGAAAATAATAACTACTTATGTGGAATCTTCTATTAAATTTTTTATCACTGATTATAAAAAAAAAAATGCAAAAAATTCAAATATTTTAAATGCCTATAAGTGGCTTAAAAATCAATATAATATTTTGAAAAAAAATATGACATAAAGGAAATGCCTATCTTAACAACTGGTAAAAATTTCAAGTTTCTGCGACTTATACTTTTTGAATTATAACAAATATTTAAAATCGTTTGACGATAAATCACTATTTTATGCAATTTCGTAAAAATTTAAATTTCAAATGGTCATAAAATTTTTTCCTTTTGGTCCGGTAGAAATTTTTTTATATATTTTTGAAGATTAGCTTATGAAAAAACTAGTGTCAAAATTTTGAACCTTAAGTATAAACAGAAAAAAATTTATGAATTTTTATCTACAAAATAACTTGCAAATTATCGTGATTTTAACACATTTTATACAAATTTGAGCTTCATGGGCTTATAAAAAAAATTTGCGTGAAACGATCTCTGATATTTTTTAGTGACAATAAGTTAAGCTTATAATAAACTATGTATTAAATTTTCAAGAGTTTTCGGACAGCCAAAAAAATTTTATAGATATTTTAAAAAAAAAGAAATTACAAAAATCGAAAATTTATAATGTCTATAAATAAGTCAAAATATGTCAAAATACTTTGAAAAGTTAACCATGTATAGAGAACGCTAATATAAAGATTTGGTGAACATTTCAAGTTGTTACGGTTTTTCGTTTTTGAGTTAGAGCATTTTAAATAAATGTATTTTGTAAAAACGTGTTTTTGCGTAAAATTTCCCGTTTTTTCATAATTTTTTTATTGTTTTTTTCGATTTTTTAAAAAAGTATTGAAAAAGTTGGATTCTACTTTCACTTTCCTTTCAGAAAAGTTGGTGTTTAAGAAAATCAAAGCATTTTTACTACCAAAAACCATGTCCTCAGACACAAAAAAAAAACACACATCATTGTAAAACCAATAGATTCCATCACTCCGTTCAAAATCTAAAAATAAAAAAAAACACACACATCATTGTAAAATCAATAGATTCCATCACTCCGTTCAGAATCTAAAATCAACTATATTATTTCTGCATTATACAAAGTGAATGTCGGGATAAAACTTGAATTATATCAAATTGATTCGATTTATACTGATTATTTGCATTTATGGTGAATTTCATGCGATATTTTTCTTTTGCGTTTAAAATTGTCTAAACATTTAACAATGTAATCGATCTGATTTTAGTTTCGGTTTCCGATTGAAATTCCATCAATAATTGTACAGCTAAATAAATATATAAGCGAGGGTGGTGAAATTGACCGTTATTTGTGCGATTAAAACTTTCAGAACCATTATAGTTCTCCTATAAAAAGTGTAAATGAACTATTACAAAGAAATATAGTTGCTATTTATGTCACTTATATCAAGTTGTTGAATCTGATTAAAAAATTTAAGACACAATAAATTACGTCGCAAATTTATTTTGTGCGGAAACATTAAAAAGTATTATAGTGGAATCATGTATTGTCGAAACACATTGAACGAGCCCAATGAGGGCCCATATATGTGATGGATCTACGTTCCATTATGTATGGCTGCATATATTTGAACTTTTTAAATCACAGTTCAAAGGAATGAAATTCAGTGAGACAGTCATCAATTTTTACGTAGATATTAAAGCTATATTGTGTAAACTATGATATGCCTACTTTATGCATTGATGCATGATGCCTATGACATTATCATTAAAATAGAGTTGACCGTTGAACAAAATTAACCGATGTACTAGGTTTTCCTTCAAAAGCTGCAATCCATGTGAAGACTTGAAGTTGTCCCCAGACTTGATGTAAATTTTTCAAATACATTTTAAACAATTATAAACAAAATGATAGGTAAGTGAAATTTCGTAGTTTGTAAATCATCGAAAAACGTGAAAAAATCAAAATCAAAAATAGAGGGTCGACTTATGTAACCCTCAGACATTTTCAGATCAATTGCACTAAGTCCGGAGGAGGTTGGGAGAAAATTCACGTATGTGGGATCGAACCTAAACGGTAGAAATATACCTCTGCATTTATCGTGACGGTGTGCACCATGGGGTTACCACTTGGGCTAATATCAAGACGTGGCAGCAGCAACGACGGTACTTGAGCCCGAGTGATTAATATATTTAAACGCGGAAAACGTGCGCGCTGCTGCAGACATATTGTATATAAACGTGAATCGTTGTATTCCGTACAGGTACGTACCTACCTAAGTATAAATGTAATATATAATTGCCGCTGCTGCTGTTGTTGCACGCTGGTGGTCACGTCGGATGCAGTGACAAATGATATGAGCTCGTAATAACTATATATGCGCGTGCGTGAAGTATATGTGTGTGTGTGTGTGTGTGTGTGTGTGTGTGTGTGTGTGTGTTTGCGGGTAAGTACATATAATATTATTGTCTACTAATAATATTAGAATTTTAAATTACGTGTACGTCAGCGAGCGGGAAGAGAACGCAATAGTAATAATATAATATTTAATGTGACGCGGCAAGAGAGAAAGATATTTTAAAAACCCAACACTAATAGTAGGTACGCGCGCGCAATAACGCAGTAAAAAAAAAAAAATAATAATAATAATAATGACATTTTTGAGAGACGGCCATCACCGCCGCCGCACTACCGTACAAGAAGCCGAAAGCTATATAATATAATAACGAGCAAAAACAATAATATATTAAAGTCCATATACTCACGGTGGTCGGTCTGTCATCTCGTTCCGATTGCGTGTGTGCGTGTGTGCGTGTGTGCGTGTGCATGTGTGTGTGCGCGCGCGCGCGTGTGTGTGTGTGTGTGTGTGTGTGTGTGTGTGTGTGTGTGTACGTGTAAAGGTGTTAATATGATGTCTTATTGTTGGATTGATGGGACTTCAGTGGGGCAGCGGCCTCCCAACGTGCCGACCGGGCTTCAGCGCGCGCGCGCGCCCAGACGATTTGTCAATAATCATTCCTGCCCGGTCGTCGTCGTCGTCGTCGTCGTCCGATTACAATATATTATATTATTTTGACGCGAACGGACGACGGGCAATTATTGGTATTCGTAATTACATTCGGTTCTTCCGCCGCCGTCACTGCAGCGCAGACGTAGGTCTTTCGATCACAGTCCGAGGCAAGACCATCACCACTGCAGATGAGACTCAGAAATATTCGATTTGTTATTCTTATTAGGTATATAGGAGATACACCTGCACAGTTACCACACGCAACGGTAGTCCAATGATGACCAAATCCCTATAAATTATATACAAACGCGCTTCGTCATTCTATAACTATTATATATACATTTAGATATAAACATAAAACAATATAGCAATACTTACTTAAACATTTAATACATTATGTATGTATATAAACACGTGTGTTCATTATATATTATATGGAAACCGAAACACGTTCGTCTTATAATCGTATAATTTTTTCATATTCCCCATTTATCAATTATAATGTAATATATGATTAATGTCTAATCAGCATACCTCATTAAATGTATGGATAAGCCGTTCATCTGTTTCCATGTATAATGAACACCCGGTATATATAGTAAAACCTGCAATAGTCCAAGACGGACACCTATATTCAGATATACTCGTATAATATAAAAAACCTGTCTGGTGATTACGATTTGATCCCGCATGTCACAAATTATACTACCAGACAAACATGGTATAATAATATTTTACTCTGTACTCTGCAGTATGTAGATACTAAATAAGATCTTAAATAAAAAAATGTCTTTTGTCCCATCTGATTTTGATACTTAAGGTGAGGTTCATATGAATATCAGTTTTAGAGCGAAAAGAAGGATCTTATGTAGAGACTGTTGTATTGACTGTAATTATCGAATATGTTTTAATTAGTTGATTAATAAAGTATTATAACAATAATTAATTGAAGTATGGTTAACTATATTTTAACCTAAAATCACTATCCATTATACGATCATATAGTATCATACACATAAAGAATTAACGTAATAAAATATAATATATTATCAATATTCACTAAATTTATTTAAAATATAAAATCACGCTATATTTTTATATAATAACCGCTATAAATATGTCACAAACTCATAAATATGTTTTTGATCAATTCAAGTTTTAACAGTCTCCAAAAGCTACTATTATAGAAGTTATTCTTGGTTAAAACATCAACATATGTCCTATATATATATATATCGTATATATACCTAAATAATGTACACCTTGTTCTAGTACTTCACAATTTTTAAATAGTATATTGTTCACATCATTAGTTTTAACTATGAAAATGTATCACTATTACTATGTTATTACTTTGTTCTAATTAAATTTTATTCAAAATTCAGACATGGCTCAAATTTAAATGTACCTAATATACGACAACCTGTTATATAAATATTTATCAAAATATAATTTTATGATATCTATATGGACTACCAATATACCTACATATTGATCGTATATATTATGCATTATGACATATTAATTGCACGATAACACTTTCGATTTCCTACCTCATACCTGTAATAACGATCGTTCTTTATATAGGTATACCTGAGATGTATATGGTTAATGGATTATGGGCACAATTAATCAAACATGTACTATTATAACATCTTGGCTAAGTAGATGGATCAATCATCGCGGGTGCAACAGTCAACGCAACTAGGGTGGTCCACATAATACATAACAAATTATTATTAATGCCTTCCGTTAAGTATTGGGTCGTAAACGCGGCAGAATAAATAGCGTTACATTTTATTTTTATTATATACTGCAATGTGCATCCGTTACACGAACATAATATTATATTTTGTATAAATATTAATTTACAATAATTAACTGATTTTTCGCTAAGAATATTCCACCGGTACTCGTGAATTAATGTGTTATTATATTTGATTATAGATAGGTGTGATAAAGTTGTGTAGTGCGTACTAATAACAGTTATATTATATATACAGATAATATAGTCAACATGTAAGAACTATAAGTATGCATTTTATCTATAACATTTTCATTACAGGCGTTAGGTATACAAATTTTATACATTATTATTTAAATAACTATTTTTTCTAAAGTAATTTTAAAAATAGTATATAAAATATTATTTATAAGTATTTAAATAAAACTGTTTTCGTATGATTAATATAACCATCATGAGAGGAAAATATCCTATTCATATAGGATAAATATTATCTATAACGAGTATAACGACTAAATTTAGAATTCTGTCTATTATCGTTGTAACCTGCAAATTCAAATTTCAAACCCACTATACTATTCCAGCTATATTGGGTACCTATATTACGAGTATAATGTGATTATGATTATAAAACATAATAAACAATAGATAATAATACTGTGTATAGTTCATATTATTAAACAAACATGAGTATTATGTTGAAGAGAGCTAAATATTTTTCTTTTTAATAATTTGAAATTGCCTGTGTATAGAGTTGTTTTCCGATTACATTATTGTATAATATATAATAAGATCTTTAAATGAAAGAGTGGGATTGCAAATATTCTTGTAGTTGATATAGGCCGTTTCTTCGGTATGGATATCTCGTGAAATGGTTCAATAGCGTTACAAAAATATATGTATGTACAAAATAATATATTATATAATATACAAAATGAGAATTTCTGCACGTGCTGTGCAATGACTTTATTTAAGCGTATGCGTATATAATTTTTATTTGCCGCTATAAGTTTATATTACCTATTGACCTATACATATATTATAAAAATATATATACTCTACGAATAATAGATTATAAGTATCTTATGTACAGTGTGATTTTTTTAACGTTTGATAATGGTTCGAATAAAATTATGGATCTGCAAATTGTGTTTCTTAAAAAAACTATTTTTTTTATTATTAATTAATCATTAGGTAGACACTATATACATACTCACCTGTACTATTTTTAAATTTTTTTTTAAAACACAAAATAGATTTAATTTTATATTTTGTCAATCTTCTTTTTTATGATACATAAAAACACGTAAATAGTTATTTATAAATATTCAAGTATTTTTTATTGGTTTTTGAAAAATACACAAAATGCAATTGTTTTTTTAGTTAAATTATCGTTCATAAGTATTGACCAAATTCTAATTGTAGGTGCATATGATTAACAAATTATTTACATACATAAAAATATTATTTATAATATAAAACTATGATGCTTATAACTATTTTATTTTATAATCATAATTTTCTAAAATATTTAAATTGCTCTGCTGAAAATATATCATTTTTCACATATCAGAACTTTAGCATCTGAGCTTTACACGCAGATATTTAAATAGTTATATATTATATGAAATTTAAAACGTCAATAAAAAAAAGTAAAAACTTTCTGAAACACTACGATAAAAAAAAAGTAATTTGATGAACTGTTTAAACAAATAATGAAATAGTATAATAATAACTAGGTTGTGTAAAACTGTGAAGTTTTATTATTTTTTTTTTTTTTTGTCGAAAATGGGCACATAATTATTAAGGGATTGTAAGCTATAATCTTCTGGTCTCTGTCTATTATACATGCAACATAGGAATTTAGATGTTTCTTATTTCCAACGTACCTACCGATCGAACAATTAATACGATACATTTTTGAAAACTAATTTAAATTCATTATGAAGTCTTCTTTAGGTCGACTTTCTCATATTTTTAATTTTTTTACTTAACATACCTAAAGTTTAACTTTTGTCGATTTTTATGTTTTCAATTCGTTTAATTCTATTTTGTGAAATTTTGGAGGATAAAATCAAAAAAAAATTGATAAGTTGATCTAAAGTAGACTTAACGACAAATTTAAATTAGTTTTCAAAATTCTTATCGCATTAATTAATCGTTCGATACGCTGGAAATAGAAAACGTCTAAATTCCTATGTTTCGTGTGTGATAGACCGAGACAGAAAATCATGGTGTACAATCCCCTCAACCGAAGAAAACGATAGGTAAGTGTTTGAGATGTTATCACCCTGTATCCATCATGTATGATATGCAGACGAAAAAAATTTCTCCGTCCGTATACATACTTCTACTCTGCTGCATGTATATGACGTCTAGCTGTACACACGTACGGAGAGCTCCAGCTCCGTAGCCACAGCAACTATAGAGTATTAAATAGTAATAATACATTGTCAAATAAGAAAATAGGAAAATATCAATAATAACAGGCTAATAATACCTATATAATATTATACGATACGATTATGTTACCGCCGCCGCCGTGCGGACTCGAGCTTATAATAATATAATATTTCAAATAATAATAATAATAATCACATTGATGCAGAAATCTCGGGCATGCACGATTCGACGAATCACGAACGTTTATATGCGCGATTCTTCCAGATTCCCCAATGGGTAATAATAACAGTAATAATATAATGGGTTAGGTGAGTGAATAATAATAGCGTATACACCTCGGCGGCGGCGGCAGCGGTGGTGTATATTATTGATAATAATATTGTATGCGTAAAATGCCCAGTCAGCACGAGCCAATTATAATCGGATCTATAATGTATATAAAGCGCGGGTCGTGCGTCAAAACTCAAAACCGTGCGAAGAGCTACGCCGCCGCGTACCTACATAGGACTATCAGAAAGAATAAAAAAAAACCCGAGATGGAAAAAATGTGTAAAATAAAACAATTTGTACAGTGGAGGACAGATCAACGTAATAGTAATAATAATAAAAAACACAATACCTACTGTAAGAGTATTTATTATTGTCTTTTTTTTTTATTATGATTTTTTTTTTCGCGCTCGCGTTAATTTGTTACGGTGCTTATAGGTACAACTACCACCGCGATCTACGATGTAAAAAACATAATAATAAAAAATAAATCATTTATTTTTCTCGTACACAGTTGATTTGTGTTCTGCGCTTTCAAATATAATGGAAATTTTTCCGTTCTATGGGTCACGGAACACAAACGACACCAATTTCGCAGTGCAAGTCCGAGGAGAAAACGGTTTATTTTTTTTATCTCTTTTTATATTTTATACACATGTATATTATATGTATATATACCTAAATTATTCCATTGATAAACGTCAATAATTTATGTGGTGTATACAACTGAAGAATAAAATAACATTTCGCACTGTTAGGATGCTTATTTATATTAATTCGAATAGGAAGAGGACAAAATAACCAAGTTTTACAGTAGCAATAGCCAATAGACAATTATGCAGTTACTAACAACTGTGCGGCTACTATATTCATTTTGGCGGACGAACATCAAGATTTATTTATGTCCGAATAACTGTAATAATTTTTTACCACATTTCACGCGTGTTTATTGATTCGATTTTGATGCGTTTAATTTGAATCAAGTGAACTGAATATTTATGTTAAGTATTTATTGTTAAATGAAATTGGCTATTTTACTGCAGCAAGCTTATTTTCGTCGTTTATATAAACCTATTCAAGCACGTCATATGTTATATTAAAAGTAATATAAAGTAGTATATTGTGTATACGTTCGTTATTACGATAACATAACATTTTATGAGATCAGATTTATCAATAATTAAATGTATATATAATAAGTACTTATTACATGTACTATCTAAAATTTCGATAGTGTTTCTAGAAAGTTTGGAAACGTTTCATATATAGGTATAAACGCACTCAATATTTTTTAACTTTCTAAACATTCTGTTCACAATTTTATGAGTCTATTACCGATATTTTTGTTGTACAGTAAAATATTTAATCTCCAATTATTACTATAATTACAACGGTAAATTATAGACTGTTGTTTAAATATGTTCAATACGTATTATATAAACTAGTCTTATTTTCAATAGGTTGTTGTGACGGTATTTAAAAAATAAACTACTCAGGCACTAATGTTCTAGTAGTATAAATGATAATAATGTTGTATAAATTACTATCATATGAGATTACATATATTATGAACTATGATTATCTGCGACTATACCTAAACTTATTTTGTATATATTAAGTAATATATGTGAAAACGATTGTCAAGTAATTAGTGAAACGATAAAAATTATGAAGGTTTTATTTTAATAGTAGGTGATGTAAAGATAATATTAGGAACACGTCACATTAATGTAAAAATTAATATAAATGGGCACATGCATACATAATGTTATAATGTATATACAGTTATACGTACCGCGGCTGTCTTAATTTTGAATATATTTCACTTATTGCTTTCTAAGTAGGTGCTGATAAATGGGTGATTAAAATAATTAGGAGAAATTTAATTACAATAATAAAATAACAATTTAGCTATATTTGTAGTTATTATACGCAAATTTATAGCGTATCCATGTACAGGTATATACATTATACATTACATTTTATGAGATATTATATATTTACATTAAATTTGTTCAAAAAATTCATTGGACATTATATACATTTATATAACGTGATTGAGTGATTCAGTTATGAAATAAATTATTGACGTCATTACAATGTAAGTATATACATTATATAATATATATATACAAATAGGTACGCCCAAATATTTAATGCCGCTGTAGTGGGTGTATTTTATATTTATATACAAACAAGTACAAATAGCAAACAACAATATTTTTTCAATTCTATACAGTATACTGTAGATAGAGCCCTATAGTAAATAGAAATATAAATTGATTTTAGACTGCATGGCTGGCGTAACACCGTAAAAAAGCGGTTGGTATTAGACAAGAGGTTTTATTTATTAAAAGATTTAGATTTCTTATTTATTTGATTTATTTGCAAAAAAAAAAAAAAACATTTTTAAAAACTATGCATGTTGAATTTCTTTTCGAATTTTTAACAAATTGATGTCATTGTTTACGATTTTTGCCTAAATCTATGCGATCTATACGAATTACGTGCAAAATAATTATATCTACATATAGTACGATAACATTTTTCAAATTTTTCAGATTGTTTAGGGCATTATAATCCTTTATTATAATATATTATTATAAAGTAGATACGTAAATTATGTAATTAATGTAAATAATATGTATACTCACTTAATGTAACAAACATCGATTATGTTGATTGGTGAGGGCTTTATAGTAGCCAGGAAGTTAACATAATAATCTTGTGATTAAACAAATTTGTCATTCTATTATTCTATTCACTCCTCAAATTTCTTTCGGGGAGTACAGACCACTATGCCCCCCTATATACACCACTGACTCCAACACTCTCAAATCTAAGATTTACTTTAGTTTTAACTCACCATGCCGCTTTCCAACTCTCTCTCTTCCCCTCGGTCTCATTTTCTACGCTTCTGATCACATCCCAACCAAACTCCCAATTCTAACTCAAATTCCTTTCAGACCTTGTATGTACTTCCAAAATGATAATACCCCTCATTTTTCATTCCCCCCTCAATTTTCTTCTCGCTACTACTCTGCAAAAAAACTTATTCCATACAATAGTGTTCTTATTCTTTCATAACATAAAATTATCCTAGTAAAAAATATTTTTAAATTTACCTTCATTATATCATTAATCGTTCTATAATTTCACTTTTGTATCGAACATGTTATCAAACTTATTTTTATTTATCGCAAGTCTATATAACTTTGATAAATGTAATTATTTCATTACTTGTATGTAGTATTAGATATCAAAATTAATCAATATCAGGTAATGTCACCAATGGGTGATACCTCCCCTCGTATTTTTTTCATTGTTATTTTTGCTTATATTATCAAATACTCTTATTGTGCAACAGAGTGTGTTTATATATTATAATACCTGGATTAAAATAAAATAGAAGGTAACTGCAGTATATTAAAAATGATTAGTCTTTTCAAACTTATTGTGGCGATACCTATAGAAATAAATATATACGTGAAAGACATAATATATACATAATCTATAGAGTTTGACACTGCAATCTATTGACAGGTGATTTTTAAGTCAACTACGATCGATTTGCGTTTGGTTTATTGTACGGCTGGTACATATTTTCAACTGAAAGCTTACCGCTGTACCTACATTATACAACTCGTACAGCGAGCTCGGCGAACTAATATGTAAAACAATTTGTCGAAAAGTTCAATAAAAAGTTACGAATGATAACCCGCGGTCGTTATATATTATACATACACATTTGAACGCAACGGACATACGAAAATAACGCGCACGTTAGGTGCATAATTTAACACGAGCGTATAACGGATGGGTAATAGGTATATTAAATATACTAGTATGTATAATGAATAAAAATCAAGTGCATGTATTATATATTATGTGTGTAATTATTATGTAACTATTATTGCCTGAAGATAGCCTTTTGAAACGGCGGAGAGAAGAAAAAACGAAATAATGAAAACCCCTAAATATAGTAGGTACGAGTATGTATTATAACCGTAATATAATATGTACGCACGAGGATTAATTATCGTGTGCGGCGGCAGGGCGCTTCCTTTCGACAGTTTGCTGAGAAGGAAATTTTAAATTGGAAACCACGACACACACGCACGCGCGCCCGTGGAAAATATTTATTTAATTATAGGTAACGCCGCATGAGGGTCCTAGACACCGTAATATATTATATACTCAACAAATGCTATATAATTGTAGTCTATGAGTGTATAATTGATTATAATAAATTCAGTCGTTTCGGCTGCGCGCGTCCATCATATATACATACATAATAATATATACGTGGATGTATGATAATATATAGCAGCAAGTCGCGTCGTCGGCTGCGGTATAATTTTGACCGACATTTTTCTAGGGTTTATTCATATTTCATACACGTACTATAATATGTAAAATATAAAGCGGTTAATCGTATTATTAATAAAGTTATTATATATATGTCGTACTGGTCACTTCACTCACTGCACAGAGAGAGAAAGATAGAGAGAAAGAGAGAGAAAGAGAGAGATAAGAGATAATTAAAATCGTCGGTGGAAATAATCGTCGGTGGAAATAATAGAGTTGTAAGCACGCATGTAATAATTTACAATATTTTATCTGAATAATAGTTTTATATATACATATAGGTATATGCCTGCAACAGTCGACTGCCTTTTTGAAAGAAAAAGCCATTGTTTCAAAGAATTACAAAATCCTGGTGTCCAATGGATGGCGTTATGGTGTGAACAAGTGTTTTTTTTTTAGTCTTTGTTCATCCCCTTCCTATCGACCCTACCTGATATCTTCTATAATTAAATGTATTCCAAGTAACCCTGTTCGGTATATAATATATAGTCCGCAGCAAGTCGGGAATAAGGAAACCAGCTAACTTATATTTTATTAGGATTTTTATACTTCCGTATATAGGTACTGTAACTAAATAATATATATTATATTGAACCGCATTCCGAGGAGAAATATTAATTTCTTATAAATTATTATTAGGTATAATTTTATACGTGAAGGAAAAGTTGTCGATGCTGGGACATATTCTACAAACAGTCGCTGGATATTGATCCCTAGTACATACAATTATACAAATTCGTATAAATCCCAATGAATTTAAACCATTCCACCGTGGACTTGCTTGTACCTATATTATATATACTATATACACACCTAATACATATATGATGCATCATTGCCGCACAAATATACACGTACATTGTAATATTATATAAATTACAGTACGTTACGGTCAAACTATAGTATATAATCTTTGTGCTGGTGCGCACGTGCGCCAGCTGAACATTTAGACACGAATATTCATCGTAGTTCATATTATATTGCACTATAATAGGTAGATACGAGTAATACGTAGGTATGCACAAAATTGAACATAATATAGTAGTTTTTCATGCATTAAAATCGAATTACCGCGTGCGAGCGTACACGATAAGTATAGCAGTGCACACGAGAATAACTTCAATCGTATACAGCGCGGTTATAGGTACCGTATAAGACGAGCACTATAACTCTGATGGATTTCACAATTTTCACTAGGTAACCTGAACGAGGTTTTCGTGTATATATTCTACTTTTCGTAGTACTTACACTTAAGCGGGCTAAAACATGATATAGGCCAATACGTTACCGCACATATACACTGTGGACGTAGGTAACATATTATAGATTAAATTTAAGTAGATTCTATTCAGCAGACACCTAAACATAATTTCCACACCGTATTTTAAAATTCGTAAAGTGTTTTTAAAAAAATGAAGAATAGAAGATATTATTCAAAACACTGCACAATACAATATATAATATAATATATTTATTGAGCTTAGGAAAAAATTGAGAGAAAAAAGTGTTATAGAACCAACAGGTAAAAAAGAACCGGATGGACCTTGCTCTGCTGTTCGTACAGAAAGGGTGGAGTGGATCTCGTTCATAGGATAGGTTATTAGTAATAAATTATTACAATGGATTTGCTAAATTTAAATGCAATGATAAATATCATTGTATAAGAATAACGATTCTGAACGGAGAGAATATATGTTAGTCTGAAATGGGTATATTATATTTTATATGTAATATAAGCTAGCTGTTCAAACGCTTATAAAAAAAAGTTGCTGTTTGAGGAAATGGGCCCATTTTTATTGCCTCAAAACGTAATGACAGACACAAAAAAATTAAAAAAATTTAAAAAAAAATACACATCATTGTAAAACCAATAGATTACATCACTCCGTTTAGAATATAAAAGTTTTGAAAATATACAAGAAAAATTAGTTTGACCGTGTACAAGATATGTAATAATCATATCGAAAATGTCTATAACTATTCTTCGGCGGAAAGACACAATCACAGAAAGTCCGGTTATTTGATGTTTGTCATTCCAAGTCCCAGTTTGAAAACCACAAAGTCGGTATTCAAGTTTTAAAATCTATTTAAATTTTATTTAGATAATAATAATAATTTTATTATTGATAGTTATATACTATTAAAATGTAATATATTTAAAAAGAAAATTGAAATTGAAGAAACATAATACATTTGAAATGATTATAATAAAAATTATCATTCAAATTATATATATATTTTTGAAAAATAAAATAAAGAATAATTCTCTGGACCTTGAAATAATTAATTGTAATCAATTATAGAAAAGAGTAATTAGTAACAAAAAAAAATAATTAAATTTGACTTGAGATGTGGATATTTTGTTTGAAATACAAAGTTTATTATATTTAAATAATAATTTTACGATCCAACAAAATATTATTGATTTTAGTTACTTCAAAATATTATTTAGATTACAAAGAGTACCTATATTATTACAAGTTTTAAAAATTAATAATGTAAGTTAAACAAACATAATTAAATTTGAAATTATGCTTTTAGATTCTGAACGGAGTGATGGAATCTATTGGTTTTACAAGGATATGTTTTTATTTATTTATTTATCACGTTTTGGGGTAGTAAAAATGCTTCAATTTCCTTATACAGCATTTTTTCTGAAAGGAAAAAGTGAATGTAGATGGTAATTGGATATGTTAAAAATTAAACATTTTTTATATTTTTTAAAAGCGTCGAAAAAAATCATAAAGAAAATTACTGAAAAACGGAAATGTTTACGCAAAACTACGTTTTGACAAAATACATTGTATTAATATGCTCTAATTCAAAAACGAAAAACCTCATATACTTGACATTTTTAACAAATATTTATAACATGCGTTTTCTATAACTTGGTTAATTTTTGGAAGTATTTTGACTTTTTTTGACCTAATGGACAATTTAAATTTTCGACTTTTCAAAGTTTTTTTTTTTTGAAATATCGATAAAGCGAATTCGGCTGTCCAAAAACTGTTGAAAATATAATACAAGGTTTATCATAAGCTATATACTTAACGTGTCTAAAAAAACATTGAAAATCGTCTCACATATTTTCTATGAGATATGTCAAAATTGCGATAATTTGCAAGTTATTTTGTAGTAGAAAATTCATAAAAAAATTTGAATTTTTACGAAATTGCATAAAATAGCGGTTTATCTTCTAGCGATTTTAAATATTTGTTATTTTTCAAAAAGTATGAGTCTCAGAAACTTAAAATTTTTACCAGTTGTTAAGATTGGCATTTTCTTTAAGTCATATTTTTTTAACAACTTTTTCGTAACTTATAAGCATTTGAAATATTCGATTTTTTAAATTTTTTATTTATAATAGTTAATAAAAAAATGTAATAGAAGATTCCACAAAAGTTGTTTCTACGGTCATTTAAATTGTTGAAATACATGGTCATCTCATGATATGATACCTATCATTGCATTCAAATTTAGCAAATCCATTGTAATGACATATCCTATGAACGAAGTGCACTCCACCCCTTCTGTACAGCAGAACAAATCCCCGTCGGGTTCTTTTTTTCACTTCTTTTATTTTACATATGCTTTTTTCCGAAACTTATATTTTTACATTAAAATATTAAATAAATTATGTATCATACGTAGTATGACTATAAGTAAATGTTGCGTTCTTCGAGCCCGTTTGATTGCGTCTAGGCGAACTTATTGTTAGTTCGTGCAATATACTATGGTGTATGTCTGTATGTATAATAATTTAATATAAGATGTTTTTGTTGGCCCCATTTAATATTTTGTCTTGTAATTTTTTTTTTATTCAAAAATCACATTGTAAAATTCCTTTAATATATGCAATACGCGGAACATTCAACAAATAATGATGAAGCAATGCAATATCCATACTTCATATAGATGTACGAGAATGCGCTAGTTGTGCAAAAACCTTATATTTTGGACTATAGGGTCTATCAATTATTAAATTATAGTTCTTGATATAAATCTTTACCGTTATAAAATTGTACTTCCATAATATTTATATTCGTTAGGCGGAACAATATTCAAACCATAATTACTTTTTTGGTAAACATAATAGACATTAAAAATGTATGAAATGTATGGTTTTTTATTACAATAAATGGTAATTATTTTCAACAGCCGATCTAAAAAAAATGGAGTACGTATGCCATGGCCATGTCCTTAGGTTCAAGACCAACACGACTAAACAATTAAACACAATTAAAACTTCATTCATAACAAAATATTATATTCATGATGTACCTACAAGCTTCACTCACATCAGCTTCACATTCAGAACCACAAAAATCAAAAATTTGTTATGTTTACAGTTATACATATTATATAAAATAAACATACATTAACGTATGTGAATTGGTAATGAGGCAGTAAAGAATATTTAAAAGACTATTTAATAATACTGCAGACATACATTTTAATCGTTGAACAACACTATCTACTGTTAGAGAAGATTAAATAATAATATATAGGTATATATATATATATATATATATACCTATATTATATATATATATATATTATTAGCTTGAAAAACAATTAATTTTCAACTGCCATGTATATATACGATTATATGTATCATTTAAACAATATATAGTATATTAGTATATATTATAAAATATTGTGTGTGTATTTTTCTAAAACAATGTCTGCTGTTTTAATGAGTTTTCGAAGAATTTGTGGAAACAAATTACTACTACCTACTTACTTACTACTTTTATAAATAAAAAATAAAACTGATTATTCTAATTAAAATTTTATGAGACGTTCAAAAGGAGAACGAGCCGTTACAATATAATATATTACACTAAGTCAAGCCCCAAATTGTAATACAACTATAGTTTTAATACCATACGGGTTCAAGAAGTATAAGTAATTAGTAGCGTATTATTGGTATTTATTTTTATTTTTTTATTTAAAAAGTTATTCAACACACGTTTTAACATTTACTTTAAATCTGGCTGCAGATAATGACGGTAAACTGCGCAGCCATAATAAAATACGTATCGTATATATGCCTGTATGCTTATGCACTGAGTTGGTAAACTGATAATGTATGGTCTGTTTGTAATTGTGGTATTTTTACGCAAGAAAGTATAATACAACATTATTTCATTAAGTGCAAAGTAAACCACAGTAAATAGAAAAAAAAAAAAAGATATTTTCGTGGATTACTTATGGTTTGTTTCGGTGTGATGAGTACCTATTATCTAGGTAGCATGTGTAGAACAATCTATTATATTGCGTTCGTAATGGTCTATGAGTATTATAAAATAAAAATCCATTATTATGTGTTAATGAGTTATATTACTTATTAGTTATTATTACTATTATTTACATCAGTTCAGTCACGTTTCAACAGTTGGTGTTCGACTCATCTTATCAATGTGAAAAGTTATCATAGTCACCTTTATATTTCTATGCGGTTCAATAGATCAGCCGGTAAATTATATTATATGATTATGCGTTATACCTTCACTATACCAAACTATGTATACCGTCGATTACAATCATTGTTCTTATTTTTTCGATTTTAATAGTCAATAATTAATATATATATATAGTGCACATGAGTAAAAATATTAACTCATTGAAAATTATTTTTTTATTTTTTTATCACACTCACTACTTACCTAATAGTAGTGATCAAATTTATTAAGCTAGTAAACTGAATTACCAAAGATCATGTTTCACAAAATGATTGTTTTTCTCGCAGCTGAAACTTGGTTGCTATGAAGTCTACTTTTAGTACACCTGTCTTTGGTAAAATTAAGTTTCGACTCCACTAGTCTATACCAACAATGGTCTAAAATCATATGAACTAGATTTTCATATGATAAACATAAATTAATGTAGCTTATTAATAGTAATCATATAATGATTTCATTAAAACAACTTGTCTGCCTATTTCTACCATACTGCACAACCGACAAGGCAACAATTTAAATATAATTACATTCAATAATTATATTCTTCGCATGAAGTTTGCAGAATAAGAGAACAATACTTTCGTTTATAGTACTTTAACATTTTAATTGTAATAATGATATGGAAAATTGTATAAACATTGAGTTCATGTTCAAATACGTCTTGGTGGTTAAATCGTCGGCACCGTGAGCATTCTTAGTCTCTTCAAAAAACATATTCCCAAACAAGGAAAGCGGCAAATATTCCGCTTTATAATATGAATTAAAAATATTAATTATATTGATGTTTGACCATTTAAAAACACATTATTTGACACATAAGAAAAGTATTACGATAAACTTTTGGCACTTTGTACATCAAATTGTATATTTCATAAATTTTCATTGAAAACAGACACTTAACACAACAAGACCAGCAGTTTTTCCTTTCTTGTTTCGCTTCACGAACAAAACACTGATTAGGTGGGTATTTGAGCAATTATGTATATTCATCTAACCTTATTTTATAAAATTTTAATATGAATTTACACTAACTATTGCATGGACATTTTGGTTGTTTTACTTCATTAAGAAACTAAAAAGTGTTAACAGATATATAAAAAAATAAAAATAAAAATTTTTATTTGAACGTTTTCATTGTTATACGATCAGAAACTAAAATAATAAATAAATAATAATAACAATAATAAATAATATTATGTATAATAAAAAATAATAATAATAATAATGTTAAACCCAAGAGTAAGATTTTCAACCTAACACTTCTCTCACCCAGGCAATAAGTATTCAAGAGGTATACAGGAAGAGCATCCCTACCTGAAATTATTTTATACATTTTTTAAATAGCATTATACATTTGACATTAAATACAGATACACTGTTTATGGTAATAAAACAATATGTACATCAGAAAAAAGAAAAATATTTCAGGTGTTAGTGTAGGCAATTATATTACATTTTGTTACATTATAGGTATCATATTATTAATTCAGGGCTCATAACTTTTAATTTTAAAAAAGGTTGTTATAAATACAATAATGTGCTCTTAAAAACATTTATATAAGCCATTAAATATGCACCAAAAATACTAAAATATGCCAACCAAAATATAAAATAATATTAATGATTACACTGATATTGTTTGTTATGATGTGATCAACTCGTGGTACTCATTTTTTCTGAGATTGGTCTATTAAAAAAAAAGAACAAATTATTTATTTATAGCTATACTTTTTTTAATATTTAATTTTTATTTGACCATTTTTACTATAAATATAAATAACATATACTTATTGATAATTAATTGTTATTAGGTAATAAGAAAACATGTTTTATAGAACTGATAAAACTCCAATAAGCAAACTAGCATTTAAACTTCGAAATATGCAAAAACGTATAACATAAAATTTCGTATTTAGTTTTTAGATTTTTTAAACAAATGTATATCTCACATAGGTATCTCTAGATTCCCTCGGAAAAAAAATATATGCAACTGGCTAGAAGTTATGAGCCTTGATTATAACATGTTAATACACTCATTTGAGCTATGAAAATGATAAACTATAGACAATGTATTGTCCGGTTCGCTAAATATTAGTACAATTTAAATGTTTTCGAATCATAAAAAAGTCAATATAACATTTTATTGAAAAAAACATGGAGCACTTCGTACCCCCATGAATCAGGATTTGCAGGTGTCCTGTGATCACTCATATAATTATGCCAATGTTAATTTAACATTATTTTAATATTTTAAACATTAAAACAAAATATTATGCTTATATTTGGTGTGCGAACTTCGTTAAACATCGTAGAACATATGTAGTTGAGTAGGTTTTGGTTATATGACATCGCAGCGTATGCGAAAATTGTTGTGATTAATAAATAATAGACAGAAATAAACATGTCTACTGTTTAACAGGTTATTGTCAGCAAATAATACATGATTAACAGGTAACGAACCTAATAAAAAATGATTAATATATGATTATACCGAATTTAATTGCTACCATAATTCCATAGGTTAACCATAAGCTATTCTTCAAAAATTTATAAAAAAATTTCTACCGGACTTAAAGGAAAATATTTTATGTCCGTTTGAAATTTAAATTTTTACAAATTGCATAAAATAGCAATTTAATTTCAAATTATTTTAAATATTTATTATAATTCAAAAAGTCCGGTAGAAATTTTTTTATAGTTTCTTAAAGAGTAATTTATGGATAACTTAGTGTAAAAATGTTGAACCTTAAAAAACAGAAAACATTTTATGAATTTTCAACTACAAAATAACTTGCAAATTATTGCGATTTTAACATATTTTATACATATTTGACCTTTATAGGCTTATAAAAAAAATTTGAGTGAAGCAAATTCCAATTTTTTTTAATTGCGATAAGTATAACTTATAACAAATCTTGTATTAAATGTTCAATAGTTTTGGAACAGCCAAATATTTTTTATCGGTATTTAAAAAAAAAAAAACTAAGGAAAATCGAAAATTTTAACTGTCTATAAATAAGTCAAACAATGTCAAAATACTTCTAAAACGTTACCATGTATAGAAAACACTAATTTAAATAATTGGTGAAAATTGTAAGTGTATGCGGTTTTTCGTTTCGAAAATCGAATCATTTTTACTGCTAAAAAAGGTGTCGTCAGACACTCACAAAAAAAGAAAAAAAAATACACACATTGTAAAACCAATAGATTCTATCACTTCGTTCAGAATCTAAGATCCTGGTTTAGGCAGCATAAAATTAATTAGAGATACATATTGAGAAATGAATGAGGTAATATTGCTCACTGAACTCATTCCTTTAGACTTTGCAAATATGAAATTTACACCCATGAGGGAAGACTAGTTCCTTTAGTTGGTACAAATCTGTGTTACGACCAAACCGTAGATCATTTAATTTTGACATCTCATTGGTATCTCATTGCTTTCAACATCGATATCTAGATGAATAATGTCGAAGTAAAATAAGTAAATTAGATAATAATGCCATTTATATACATATATAATATTTAATATTTTTTCAGTAATTTTTTTTATATATAAAGCGACATATAGAGCGATTTTTTTTATTACATATTATATATTTAGATATTCTGATTTTTTAATACATATAAATCTGAGCTCAATTGATAAATAATTGTAATTGTAATTATTCTATTTTCCATTCCAAAGCTGTATTATATTTCTCGTTTTTCTCATATTTCTCGTCTTTCTCGTCTTTCTCTTCTTTCTCGTCTTTCTCGTCTCTCTCGTCTTTCTTGTCTTTCTCGTCTGCCTCTCGTCTTTCTCGTCTTTTTTGTTTTTCACGGGTTTTTCTTCATCTTTGTTATCGTTCAGATTTTCATATTCAATTGTATCTATCATGGTTTCATCATCTGAATTGTCTCTGTTTATCGATATTTTATGACTGGTAACTGACATTCGCCTGTAATATAAACATATTAATAAGTTATAACACTTTATCATGTCAGTTGATGAATACACGATTGGATTTGAAAATAGTTATGGTATATACGTGCACGCACACCGATCTGGAAAGGGCTTGTGTGCATCGCGTACATCCAATCGCTAATATTATCATATTCATAGTGTTCTATATTTTATATTTTAAGTCTATATCTTATGTTACATCTTTATAATCTATTTATAGAAAGTTTATTTTTCTTGCATCATTTTATGTAAACAGTTGTAATATTTATTTATTTAATTTTTATTTTAAAGAATTCTATGTACTATTATTATTTATTATTAACTCGCTGCCTTACCACGAGCTCAGGTTTAAAATAGTAGATATATATCTTTATTTATATGATGTAAATTTTAAATCTAAAGAAAAGTTTTAAATAAATAAAA
>JAIPRK010001561.1:0-56607 GCA_025469195.1 Chaitophorus viminalis
TGCTTTACATGTTTACCACAAAAGCTGACAAACATAGCGATCGGCAGGCACGGTACATAAGTTTTTTAGCGCAGTTCGTGCATGTCGTCGAGCACATTGACGGGGCCCGTAACATAATTCCGGACGCGTTGTCCAGATTGGAGGTCGCATGCAACAACACCACAGCTCCTGATTTGAGCCAGTTCGCGGCCGATCAGGCACGCGATTCAGAGCTTCAAAAGTTGCTGGATGGTTCCACCCCTTCCTCGTGTCGGTTTTTACCACAGCAGACAGAACACGGTTTGATCTACGTCGATACCGCGCATGGTAAGGCCCGGCCTTACGTCCCGGCTCCGCATCGGCGCAGTATTGCCATGGCGCTCCACAATCAAGCGCATCCGGATATTAACGCAACCATCAAATTGGTAACCAGCCGGTATTGCTGGCCAGGCATGTCGCGGCAGATCAGAGCTTGGACGAAGGGTTGCCAAAGCTGCCAAAAAAGTAAGGTGCACAGACACACCATTTCTCCAATCGCGCCTTTCGCGCTACCTGATCGCCGTTTCGGACATATCCATATTGTTATAGTCGGCCCGCTACCTCCGTTACGTGATCAACAGTATATTTTGACGTGCGTTGATCGTTTCACTCGTTGGCCGGTTAAAAATATGTCTGCATTCGCCGTTGCCGAACTTCTGGTGTCGCAATGGATCGCCAGGTTCGGAGTCCCTGATGTAATAACCACTGACCAAGGGAGACAATTCGAGTCGGAGTTGTTCAACCAGCTGATGACGTCGTTTGGGATTCAACACCTACGAAGTTCGCCGTACCATCCACAGGCCAACGGTATGGTTAAACGACTTCACCGCACATTAAAGGCCGCCCTCACAGCCCACGATTCTCCACAGTGGACGCTACGGTTGCCCATCGTCCTGCTCGCGTTCCGAAATTTGGTCAAACCGGAGCTCGGTTGTTCGCTCGCAGAACTCGTCTACGGTACGACTTTGCGATTGCCCGGTGAGTTTTTTCACATCTCTACTCCTACGGGTAAGGAACCTCCCCCCCGAACTTCTCAGATCACTCCGTTCCCAAATACAGTCCCTGCAACCGACGCCTGGCACGAATCACGGATCTTAAACAGTGTACATACCTAGCCAACTGCCACTTTCTAGTCATGTTTTCGTACGCTACGCGTCGACGCCAAACGCCCCCCTCTCCAGCCTCGTTATGACGGACCATACGCCGTTCTGGACCGTCGGAAGAAGACTTTCAAGATTCAGATGCATTCCAGGCAGCCGTGGATCTCAGTGGACCGGCTGAAACCCGCTTTCATCTTTAATGACAACCCGCCCGCGGACCACACTTACGCAGCCAGCGAAGTTATTCAACCTGCATCTCACAAAAAACGAGTCCGTTTTTGTTCCGTTGGGGGGAGTAATGTGGCGACTGTTGTCCCACAACGCGTTTCCCCAGCGGCTAACTGTCGCGGGAACGTGAGTACGTCCGACGCTTATACAACTACATCAGTGTTCTCCTCGCTCGCGTCATTACGTCCGTCTCGCCGCGTGGTTTTTTTTATTCAGCCTGTTGTAACGTTTTTTTTATAACTTGTATAATTTTTCTAACTGACGTTAGCATTGTGTTATTACTGCCAAAGTGCAAACCTCTTTATACATATTTTTTGTTTTATTAAATAAAAGAGTCGAAAAATATAATTCCCGACGATTTAAGTCACAACTCCCAACCTTAAACATCTTTCTCTGTGTGAGTTAACACTTAAATTGCCACACGGTAAATGGATATCTCGGATCTCTATCTCACCGCTTATCAAATCAAATTTATTAATCATGTCCAGCGCATTGAACTCTATGATAACTGGAAAGCTCACCAAGCAGTGTTGCCCGAAACGGTATGTTAGAACGAGATAGGACTAATGGTGTTACTATCTTTGTCTTACACATGGCGCTAATATCTTAAATTCATTTACCGCGACATTATTTTAGTTTGATTCATAAAATTTGGTATCTTATTATTTATTTTATAACTTCCACAAAATTTCTATGATTAATTTAATAGAATATAAATAATTAAATGATAAATAAATAGTTTATTAGTCGATAATTATAATTTATTATATAACAAGTTACAAGTATTGCAGTGGCGTGCGGTGGTAAAACCTTGGGGTAAGTGCTAAAATAAGTATACCTACCTAAAATCCAATTAAATTAATGTACTCATATTAATATTTTACTGGATATTATATTTATTACCAAACAAGTTTATTGTTAAATATATATTAGGTATATAATATAAGTAAACAATTATACAATAAATATTCGTAAGCTTAACTAAAATGTATGAATATTTCCCAAACTTCGTATTCGAGAAAGATAAATTAATGCGGTCGATAATAGTATAACAGAAAAATAAATAATAATATTATATTTAATACATTATTATAGGTACGTATGTTTGAATTCTAATTTAGGTTTTTCGATAAGAATTATTAAGAACTAAGATATCGCCGATGACCGGTTCTACCACGAATTTTGCCATAGTCAAGCACGCCGCATGCACTGATAAAATGTGATGGTAGCCGGGTAGCGGTGGCTAATCAAATCGCATCAGAAGCGTTTTACTGAGCGCTTTCGAGGACCATGTAAAATCGCAGTTACTACCCCCCTACACCGCACCCAACCGTTTTCATACTACAGCATAGTCCGAGTCTGGAAAAAATCAAAAAACTGAGCGCTTACCTCTGTATATTAAATTGCCTATACAGTAAAACAATTTCTTGATATTTTTACAAATTATATTATTGTTTATATTTATTGTTTTTGTAAATTCTTCAGATTAAACCGTGAACAATGACATTTTATATTATTAAAAAGAACCAATAAGTACTATTTGTTCCCTTTCTTTTTACTTTTATCTGGGCAAGCGTCGCTTACCTCGCTTGCCCTGACTGCACGCCACTGAAGTATTGAGAAATGCTTTTTTTGTGAACTTCTATATTTGTCATATAAATGTAAAGGAAGTTGCAGTTAATTGTATGTTTAATGTTGTGAATAAATTAAATTGTAAATTGAAAATTAGGTTTTAATTCATAACTAAGCATATGAGATAACGACAATTTTATTTTTAGTAAAATAATATTTATTAAAATAAAAACATAGTATTTGTAATATTATTCAAAATTGAAAGAAAAGTTACTACACTACTTACCCGAAGCTGACTTACCACTTACTTCAATTATTGTACTTACTACATTCCTAACTTAACTTAATATTGTAGATTTATAATCTAGGAACGAATAATACCATGATTAATCTCATTTTCAATGTCAAAACAGACAAGAGTGCTGAAGTCATACCCAATAGCAGTGCGTGAATAAAATTTATGGGAGACTTAATTTTTATGTAAACGAATGAAAATCATTTAATAATTCATCTAATGAAAAATTTTTTGATTCTATTATTTCAATATTGGATCAAAAACGCTACAAGATATGATGTACAAGATAACGCACTACACAAATATACGCAATAAATAACGTGTTACCCGTTGGCAGAAACTATTTTTTTATAGTCTCCCGGACCATAAATTAAATATTTAATCTATGATATAGTAATAGTTGACAACAGTATATTCTTTACATATAATATAAATTACACAAGTAATTGAAAATAATTGAAAATATTTTTTTTTTCCAATGTATTATTGGAGAGACGCCGTCCAGTCTCCCCTGACGCACCGCCACTGGTCTCATACCTATAGTATTATATTATACAAATAAAAATATTAAATAATTATAAAAGTTAAATGTTTAATTAAATAAACTGGTTATTATAACACACAAAATAATGTAAACATGTAACCAACGTCATTGATTATAATATAATTAATGCCAATATTATATAACTTAGATTAAACATGATAAAATAAAATTAATTTGTTTAATTTATGCCAAAGGGATACCTTAACCTTGTTTTTGTTGTGTTAACTGTTTACACTGAGTACCTATGCACTCTTAAAGTACAATAATATGAAGATATAAATTTTTTAATTTTCATTTCGTGTAATACTTAAGTATATACATTTTTTACTCAATTCAAAAACTCTCTTTGAACTTTTAATATAATATCTTTTTTAAAGTTGTTATTTTTTATGTTTAAAGAATATGCTAGATAACATTTTTCAGTGAATAATATTATTTCAAAAATAAACATTGAAACAAATTTCAGTTTGCCTCGATTTTTAAAATTTGTAAAAGAAACATAATCTGTTACTAGTATTAATGAATAGTTATGATCCTTACTAAAAATATCTTTATTTAAAATTATATCTTCATAAAATGAACATGGAAACTTCTCAATAAATATTTAAGCTCGAGTTTATAACTTAAGTGACAGAACAAAAAGTTAAACGAACAATATAATTATTGTTTATTGGTAAACACAAAGCAATCATATTTTTATGAGTGATAAAAAAAGATAGCAGCACCATTCTTATCTGCTGTCTTTTTGTAACATGCCGTTTCGGTTATGTTTACATTGGTCTTATGGCTGGTGAGCATTCCAGTTATCATATAGTTCAATGGTCCCGCGTCGCCATCACCATGATACTGCCGCTCAAATGTGGATAAAAATAGATTCATAATATTGACCACGATTGGCACGATAAAAATATCTATAGCCATGGTAAAGACTAATGAGTACATTTTCTATTTTCGTTTATGTCTTATAATTTTATAAATAATAATATTTTCTTCTTTGTTTTTCTTGGAATATTAAACTATCTGTGATCTTTAAATAGGTTAAATAATATGGTCAAATACAGTCACTATTTCACTAGCAATTTCGAATTATAATTTTGGGCAACGGGCTTGTTAATTTATTTTCATGTGTAAGCAATTTAGCATCGATCATTTGTTATAACTTGTATTCAGGTATTCTTGATTAATAATAATCATGGCTACAAAAAAACGTCAACAAATTACACATTTTTTCACTTCTACGACGAAAAAGGTAAGTATTTTAATTAAATAATTAGTTGTTACTTGTTACTAATAGTTAATCATTTCATTAATATAGGAATAATAAAACATAGGTATAACTAAATCTAAAAATATTATTTTATTTTTATTTTATATTCTTGTGTTCTTAAACATAATATATCAGGGGTTTTTAACTGAGGGTCCGCAACAGTCTTAAAGCTTTTCGGTATCGAGTCCCTTGTCCAAAAACTTGTGTCTCAAATGCAACATTAACCATTGCATTAAATAAATAAAAATTTAATTTTATGAATATTAAAAATTAAATAATTTATTTTACATTTTTATGAAAACTAAGTGTAATAAGAATAATTATAAATGTATGTTTTGTTACGTTTACTTATATGTAATTTGTAATATAAAATTATTATTATAATTTTGGTTATGAATGCTATGATAATATAACATGAGATGTTTCAAAATGTATTTGACAAAAATTGTTTAGGGGGTCCTCGATTTCTGAAAGTCTCATCAGAGGTCCATAATCTACAAAAGGTTAAGAACTGCTGTAATATATTATTAAAAAACAAGTACCTAGATGTTAAAGTTAATGATATAAATAATATAGATATTTTACACTTATGATTTCATTTTTAATGAAGAATATTGAGGTTTCTACGATAATTTTTGTTTCAATATTTATTATTAAATTTAATTTTTCATTAAGATATAAATTTATAAAAATATATATTTATATATAGCTTACATACCCAATTATTGAAATATTTATTATTTATATTTTAAAATGTCCATATCATTTTTTGACTCAGTTTTAAAATTTTATTTTACCTTAAACCTAATATTTTTAAATGTAATAAAATTATCATCTACTAAATTTGTTTTACTGAAGTTTTTACTTACAGTTTAATTTATATTGAAAAATGTGCCAATTAAACATTTAAAAATGTTTTAGATAAATCAAAATGTAACTTATCACCATTACCATACTACTGCAGGAAGTCTGATGAAGATGATCCTCTTTCTAAATGTTTTCTACTTGGCACCTCTATTATTTTTCCAGGAATTTCAGATAAGGATACAGTTTACACTGATAAGATAAATCCTGTTATAGAAACTATTTCATGTGCAGAAATTAAATCAATAGAGGTAATATTATAATTTATAAGATTTCATTTCATAATGTAATGTATTAAAATAATTTTTTTGTGAATATTTAAGATTGATCAAAAAACAACTAGGTTATAATAATTATAAAGAATTTTGAGTTCATATTATGATGACAAATTATTAATGAATATATAAATAATTGATTAAACTATGATATTCAATGAAATAGATATGTATAAAAATAAATAACATAAATAAAATAAAACATAAATATTGCTTAGAGTATTATAGAAAATTAGTTTAAGAATACAACTGGTTTCAATTTGAAAAATATTCAAAGCGCACTGAATATAAAATAAAATAAAATGAAAGTATACAAATGAAAATAATTTTTAAAAGTTTTATTAAAAGATATTATATTATTAAATGAGTTGATAAATTTTACTAGAAATTCTTTGGTTATTTATTATTATCTCGAAAATATTGTTAAAATCTGTTTGTACATTTATGTTATTAAATTTATATTTCTTGACTTAATTTTTTATAATTGTATTCATTTCAAGTATTTATATAAATTATTTAATTAAAATATTAAATATTTTATGAATAACTTATATATATATATATATATATATTATTTTAATTTATAGTGTATTCACAAAACATTTTTATTTTTATTAACTTAAAAATTATGAATTACAATATGCCTATGTTTTAGAATGTACTATGGCTCAAAGACTGGACTATCGAACAGTGGAACAAAAATAAGGCAAAATATGAATGGTCGATATGTTTCAATTGGGAAAATTGGTTGTCCTGTTTGCGAAGAAGTAAAGTACATTTAAACTACTACATTTAAACACCGGGGAATAGACATCTAATTTGAATAGTCTCAGTGTAAAATTAGTGGAGGACAAAATAATAAGAAGGAAATGAGACAATCAGTTCTATGCAACAAAATTAAGAAGCATCTATCTTCAACAACTTATCAAACTGCTTACACTTAAATAATTGATAAAAAACTGATGTACTAACTATAGACTTATAATATATTATATATATTATATATAATATATTATAAGTCTATGGTTCTAACAAATCAGTTTGAATTGAATGCATATAAAATCAATAAATCAACTGAAATGGTTTTTTGAACAGCATACTTCATTGCTGAAAGTAATAGAATCTTTGATGACCATTACAAATTACTTGAACTACAAGAGCTTAATGTTGGAACACTGCAATCTCGATTTTCATTAACAAATATAATCTTACATATTGCAACAGAAATGAAAAAAAATAAATTGTGACAAATATTATTAATTGTGATTCAAAGTTATCAGTGTTAATTGATGGAAGTACAACAATGATTACATTATCTGCAATGGTAGTTTATATCAGATCATCAATTTAAAACAAAGAACCTCTGTTTATATTTTTAGACCTAGTTGAATTAAGTAAACAGTCAGCTCATAATATAACTCATCCGTTCATAGTGTTTGTATGAATCTGGTTTTGACGATGATATTTTAAAAAGAAATTAATTAAATATCATTTGCAAGTGACGGTGCTAGTATTCTACTTGGTAAAAAGAATGGTCTGGCTAAATTACTCAAAAATAAATTACCTATTAATTTGCAGTTGACATTGCATATCGTTTGGAACTAGCTATAAATGACACAATGAAGGACATAAATGGCACCTATTATTTTAAGTTGTATTGATTCTATATATGTTTTATATAATAATTTTCCAAAAAACAATAATGAGCTTAAAATTATTTGTAATGAACTGTATATTATTTTCTTAAATATTGGAAGAGTAGCTGGCATGCAGTTAAATCTGTTTGGAAAACATTTTCTGCATTGAGTAATAATTTTTATTCATCATTCCTAGACATAAATAAAGATGCAAAATCGAGAAGTAAATACTTAGGTTTGTATAAAAAATTAACTAGTCTTGAGTTTGTTTCTCATTTAGACTTAATGTCTGATGTATTATATGAGCCTTCTTCTTTATCTTTGACTCTACAAAATAAATATATTACATTGATACAAACTGATTCTTTAATTAAAAGAACAGTAAAAGTAATAGTCATTCAAACATAAAAACGGTGAACATATGAATGAATTTAAGAAGGCTCAGAAAACTATATTTTAAAATGTAAAATTAACAAGTAACTCAAAAATAATTTCTATCAACAATAATCAGTTCATTACAAGTATATGCAATAATTTAAATTCAAGACTATTAGATAACACTAGCATTGATAATTCCAGTTTTCTTTAAGATATTTATATTCTTGATAAAAATGCTTGGCCTCAATCAATTATTGGTATAAGGTACGGAGAAGAACAAGTGCAACATATTTGTAACCTTATTAAATTAAATTAGAGCAAAATTACTTTCATTATTGTAAACATACCACTTATCTACATGATTTATTTAGGTTTTTTTTCAACATATTGAACATGGTTTTCTTTGCGATTATAAATCATTTTAGTGGTTGCACTACTATAATATAGTATTTTTCAATGCTTGTAGGCACCTCTGGTAGTCTGGTATCTATGAGCTATAATTATTATTAATAAATAATGTATATTTTATAATAGATTTAGATTATATTATTATACTACAAGTATAGTAGTTTCTCGTCTGTTTTATTATTTATTAAGACCTAATAACAATTAAAAATAAAATATGAAATTTGTTTTATAGAATATAATAGAATATTACTAGAAGTAGTTGTTCTCTAAGAATTCATTTTTAGGCATCAGATGAATTTTTTTATAATTATAAATTATAATACATTTTTGACTGGACTCTACTAAGAACCTAAGACAAGAACCACTCATAGACAGGAAAATGCGTTTTTGGTGTTACAATTGAAACACCTTTGAACTAAAATCTGTGCATTATTTCTACAGAGTTAAACATACAATGTATTTTTATTGCAACTTGATCAATTTCTTGTGCTTATATTAAAATTGTTTTAGTTATAAAGAAAATATAAATATGTATTAGATATGTTAGATTTATTGAGTATTGTTTATTTAGCATAGAAAGTGTCATCAATGGCCAATATCGATCTTTGTCTGTGTACAACAGGTAATGCATGTTCATTGTAGAAATTGTTATACATTGTCAACTACCTACAAGTAAAAAAAAAATAAACTATCTAAATTAATGAGACTAAAATATTATTTATTAAATTTTCATCTTTACAGTCTACAGCAGAGATGGCAAACATATAATAAGTGTGTCTCTTGTAATTCGTAAAAATTTGTCATCAAAAAATTCTAGTCATAGACTAAAATATTTAGTATATAGATTACAAAAATAAAATATTAACCCAAATAACAATGCTATTGAACAATTTTTACTATTTTAGCTTTTACTTTTAGAATAAACTTAGGGATGTTTTACAGAATCACATAATATTAAATTTGAAGACATTAAGCTTAGTTTTTCTGAAAGGTTAAATATTGAAAACTTAGAATTTGGAGTTAGTAGAATTTCAGGAAAGTAATATTTATGAAAAATATATTTATTGATTTAAATAATGAGCTGGAAAACAACTAAATTGGTAAAAATGTTGGACCAGAAAGTTTAATTCTTATTGCGTTGAAAAGTCTTACAAATTCATTTGCATCTATAAAACAACTATTACTATTTGATATTAGTGTTGATAATGATCGGATCAGCTTATGCAAATTATAATTTTCTTCGACGAATTCAATTAAATCAAAAGTAAGAAATCATCTTGTAACGGTTTTAAGTTCAGCATGTGTTCAATTGAAATCAACAGTCCGAGAACTGCTTCATTTGCCAATAAATTTCTTGTTAAAATTGCATGTATACAACTTATATTTTAATATTTTTTTTAAGTTAAGAAATTGTTTATCATATGTATGTATTATTTATACTTTCAGTGTCTTACATTTTTAAATTGTTTTATAATATAATGTTTGACTTGTTTTTTTTTTATCTTTTTAGCTGTAGACGATAACCATAAATATAACCAAGTTAAAAAAATTAGTCATCAAATTAGTTGAGACAAGGACACGCAGGAAAAATAAATTTCAGGTAACATTTTTATTTGATTCATGTGTACAGAAAGGTTCACCATCCCTGGTCTACAGTGTATTTAGATTTCTATTCCCATTATGTTTGGCTATTTTTGGTATAACATTTTTAAAATTATAATCCAGCATAAAATAGTTAAATTAAGAAGATTTAAGTACTTTTTATTCATTTTGGCATTATTTTTTTTCAAACGGTCACAGAGGTTTTGAGTTTTTGATAATAATTATTGTGCAGATACCTACATACAATTATGTATACACTAGTATTATTTTATAAGTAAAAATGACCCAAAAACAAGTTGCTTTTATTTTATTTTCACAATCAACCTACCGTATTACAATACTAATTCATATGGATAAAAATAATATAGGTATTACAAATACCTACATAAAGGACATTTTACGTAATATACATGTGACAATTTTCTAATACTATTTAGAATCAATGATAAAAAAAATAATTACAACACAGATTTATATAAATAATAATATTTTAGACAATATAAATCCAAATAGCAAAAAGTACTACTTAGATTTAATATAAATATACCTGTTATGCTAAACCTTAAACTAAACTATTTACAATTAGTTTATTAAGATAGTACCAATTTAAATTACATTATATTACGTAAACTCTGTTTATCAGATTCAAGTTTCAACACACAGTTTATAGATTATAATCACAGATCGGTAAGTTTTAACGACATTTTAAGCTTTTCCGTAAAGCCAGAAAACTAATTATTACAATAACAACTAAAAAGCCGACCATCACTGATATGTTAGTCCAATATTTTCCATCAGTCATACCAATTTCTTTGAATGTTGTTTCAGGGAAACGGAAATGGCAGTAACCTTCTTCATTTAGACATTCCAAAGGTTCACGGCCATAACCATAAATGGATACTACCAGCCCTTCAAGCGCATATCTCATGTAGCTGATATATGACACGTAGTTGAGAAAAATAGGCATGTGATTGAATAGTACCAAGAAACCAGCGAAAAGAATACCCAAACAAGTAATGACTGAACCAATGAATACTCCGTTCTGAAATGCAGTTCAAAATTAGAAAACAGAAATTATTTAAAAAAAATTATACTTTGACTTACAACTGGATTCAAGGCTGTACCAAGAATAAGTCCAATACCTTCGGATATGAGTGTCATTAACTGACATACAACCAAGAACATCAAGAATCTTGGCCATGTCATCAATTGTGCAGACAAGTAATAAGATATTGATGTGTAAACAAAACAAAATATCATCTGCGAAAAACATTATTAAAATTATAATACAAAGAGTATTTAATATTTGCCCTAATTTTCACCAAAAGGATTCTCATCTACTTACCTGTAATGGCATATTTGTAATAAGAAATGCAAAGAAATATGTAGACAGTTTGTACCAGTTATTAAACAATTCTTTTTTAAGAATATTTAATTCAGATGGGACTAATAAATAAATAAACAATTAATTAGTGTCTATTTTGAATACGAAAGATATTGTACGCACATTTTAAAATAGCTGGCATAATTGATGTATAGCTCAAGTAGACAAGTGTTACAAGACAAAATCCAATATTATTGAAAGTTTTGCCACCATCAACACCAGCGTTTTCGAATAAGAGTCCCAGTAATATACCAACGAGGAAATGCATACATAGTTTTATATGTGTTACCGTCTGAAAAAATAACAAAGTAATTAATAATATTAATTTACATATTGCATTCCTTTTAGTTGAAACAATAGAAACTATTGTAATATTTTATAACAAAAATATTAGTACAGTGGTATACCCGGGAAAAAAATATTACAAATAAACCTTTCAAACGACAATTATTATAAATTAGTAAGGAGTTTCATTTTATCAAATTATGCTGAACACTTATATATACCACATGGATTTAAGCTTGTTGCATAGTATGACTAGGGTTGCCACCTTTGAAAGATAGCAGCCCCGGAGACAGGCCGATAAGTAAAAAAAAGGTCATCAGCCGGTATACACCAGTATGTAGTATAATCTATAATCTATAGCTTAGTTTATGAAGTGAAAAGATAAGTAATGAAATGCAAAAAAATATTAATATAATCATATATTTTATTATTCAAAATTACAATAATATATTTTTATTTAAATTTATAATCATACTTAACATTATTTGTTGCACATTTCAATAATTTTTCTTGTTCAGGATTTTTTAAAAAGTACAAAAATTCTTGACAGTTCATATTGTAATTTAATTTGACGCAGAGTTCTGATTTAACCACTTCCACTGACAGACGATTTCTTTCATCGGACCATAAATTTCCCATCAATGAAAATACTCGTTCAACAAAAGCATTACTTATGGGAATTGAAAATATTTTTCCAATAATTTTTGGAAGTTCAGTGAAATTGTTTTTTTTGAACAACTCTACCCACATTAAGTCTGAAGATAAGTTCATTTTTGAAAGCTCTGCCCAAACTCCTTGCACATTTTTTACTTAGTCGTAAAGTCGGTCTTCTTCAATATTGTTTAATCCCAACAGATTCACAGATTTTATTGCATCATCATACTCAATTGTTTTGTTTTTTAAATTAAAGTTTGAAAACATCTTAAAAATAGAATCGTTGAAGTCGTAATTATTTTTTAAATAATCAATAGTTTTTTTATACACTTCATTAGCTTCTTTTTTAAACATTACTCGCTCATTTTCTTGAAGTGATGAAATACTTTTCGTAACTTTTGCACTATAAAATGAATCATTCAATCGATTTTCAATTCTATCTTTTAGACCTTGCATTACATTGTGTAAGTCAATAGTTGTTACAGAATTTGTTTAGAGTATTAATATTGCCTCACTTAGTATACTCATGTAGTGGTGAATAAAGTACAAAAAGCATTCTGGTAATGTTACTTTGTGTGACAAATCAGTCATTTCTGTCGTGTCAATATTTTTGACAAACATCCATATGACTTGATGACATTTTTCTTCTCCTCGGTATTTAAAATAAGATGAAACAGCAGGCCAAGACATTATCAGTCTATTGACAGCTTTAAACAAACTTAGCCATCTTGTTGGTCTATGTCGAAGAACTTTTCTGTATTCAATTTCGAATTCTTCAAAAAAAATTTGAAGTTCTTTTACGCGCTTAGCACTATTTGAAAATTCGGCATACACTTTTAACACTAAGTTTTCTACATCATATGTTAATTGTTTCATAGAGTTTTTAGCAGTATTGTGAATAACGTGGCAATTACAATTTGCTTTTATTATTTTAGTTTTTGGATCTTTTTCGAGAAGTTTTTGATAGACCGAATTACGAATGCCGTAATTTACTGATGCATTGTCGGCAAAGAATCCAGATAGTAATTCAACATCTAAATTTGATTTCTGTATAAAACTTTCAATATTTTCAAAATTTTTTAATGATGTCTCATCTGGATCTTCATAAAAATCCATTAGTTTATTTTGGATACCTTTTTGAATGTGAAAATACTGAACAACAATAGGGTACATTTTTTGGGAACCCTTATTAGACGCATCAATAGTAATAGAAAAATAACTACCATTTTGAAAAGCCGTAACCATTTTCAAGTCTTGAATTGCTGAATGTTTTTGACTATTGCTTCTGCTTTAGTACGTCCACAGTGAACTTTTTTTGCCATAACAGAATCTCCGTATAGAGAAGTATTCAATTTTATTCTACAGTCCATACTTAAATAGCTATGATGATGATTGATTGCGTGGTAGCTACCTTAAATTCATCCGAGCTATTTCGTTTAGTCATAAATGTGGTCATTAATGAATTACGTTGCAAATTCTGTGTAGTTTTTTTTATGGTTTTCACTGTTTAAATGAGTAGTTAGAGCCTTTTCACCGTCCCATTTTACAGTAAAATTAACGTTACAAAATGAACATTTCGCTTTTTTTTTCATCTATTTTAACTAACCATTTCTTATACTTTTCGTTAATTAACCATGACTCTTTAAACTTAGTTTCATACTTTTTTACTTTTCTTGGATTATCTTCAAATTCTTCCATGATGATAATAATTAATAAATCTAAAATAAATATCGATGCACGATTACACTGACACAAAAACTAAACGAAGATATTCGGATTCGATCAAACATACTCGACTGTTAGGTTGAAACTGATTCGTAAAATCGTAACCGTAGATTTATAAACCGTAGTTCATAATCTTATTACACTTATTATCGTGTTATTATTTTATTAGTATTTATTAGTAGTATAAATTGAATGTATAAGGCATAATAATAGAAACAAGTCTATATAATATAAGACAATAAATCGTATCTTATCTTATCTTTTGGCGTAAGAAAATCAATGTTCTTGTTACTAATTGACAAACTATAATTATATAAAAATACGTTGTAATGTTATGACGACCTGGAGAATAATTCACTGAACCCGTAGCCCGTAGATTTATATGTAAACCCGGATTATCCGGGTGAAACCCGGAGAGGTGACAACCCTAAGTATGACATATGTAACATGTACACTTTACACACATAAGAACCAAGAAGGGAATAGAAAAAAAAAATTGGATAATATCAACCAAAATTATTTTAATACAATTATTTATAGTTAGTACAATTATAGTAAAGTATACTATATACCTACTTGATAAATATTACCCAAGTACAAGTATATTTTACTAATATAGCCATATAGGTAGGCTCTGTACTAATGTAATAGTGGCGGCGTATATAGAAAATAATTTTAGGAGGGGGGGGAATTGCTGCGGCCCACTATGTACGCCACCGTGTTGTATAGTGCTGTCACTGTACTTTAGTAATTGTGTCATCTGTTGGCTATTTTAATATCGTATTATAGGTATGAATATTTTAAATAATTATAATAGACATTAGACTACCTACATAAATATATTTAAATATCCATAATAATATGACGGAAAAATAGGTTAGTAATTATAAGGACTTTTTTAGAAGTGTAAAATCATCATTTTAGATAATTATGTAATTATACACTAATACATGATAGTTATAATATTTTCGTTTATGATTACCCAGTTTTCATAAAATGACAAACGGAAAAGTATAATATTTATTTGGTATTTTGAATAGGTACGTAACATGAATTAAAACTGTAGACTGTAGATTTTATAAATTGTTAAATAAAATTGAATAACAGCAGATCAGCAGAATATTCGAACTTAAAATTGTATAGCGACCGAATTTTGTAAATCATATTAACATTACCTAGTTAATTAACTTTATTACAAACTAGTTTAATATTAATACAATATAGGTGTGCAAGCTGTGATATTATAATAATGTGTAGAATTACTATTACTGATCTATTTTTTCGTAATGCAATTTTCTTACACAACTAATATTTATTTCATATCTTGGTTAATTTAAAATAATCAAAATGATTACATATTAATAGTTAATTTATTTTTAATAGCGCGATCATGTGATGTGTTTTTACGCTGAAAATTGTTTTTTCAATATGGTTCTCATCTATACCTAAATACTAAATATCATAACTTAACATTCAGGTTCATGTTTATATATCATGTTTTGCAGAGTTACGTAAATTTATCATAATAAGTACATAACTGCTTTTAATAATTTGCCGATCTATTGCAAAATACTCGTTACTTGAAGTATATAGTAGTTGTGAAAAAATTAAATTCATCTATACTATATCGCAATCAACTATTTTGTGGGAGGAACAAGTAAATTGGACATATACAAAACCATCTTTATGATATAATGGAGTGTTTAGTATAAACATTATAAACCATATGGGCTCAATTTTTGTCCACAATACTAAACAGATCCAGATTTATCCGGATTTGTCGCGTCGTGAAACAATCAAAAAAATTACGACCATTGGCGTCCTCAAGAAGGCGGGGGGGGGACAAGACTGGGCACTTGACTTTCTAGAATTTCTAGAATTTTAAATTTGTTTCCCCAAGCATTATTTGAAAAAAAATTAAGTATAAAATGTATAAAACAATCTTCATTCATTTTTAAAATAATTTTGACCCCCCTCTCCAAAAAAATGTCTGGAAATAAACCAATTGTCATGGAATGGATAGGCATTTAATTAAAAAAAAAATATCCTCATCAGACAATGAATTGAATGTCTTGATAAAACATTAATTAGTATTCAAATTTTATTAATATTGCTTATTAAACAATTTTTAGTAAAACTCAGTTCAATTGAAATATACAATTAATAATCGCTCATAAAATAAATTATTAATGAATAAATAATGAAAATTATGCTCAACTATTTTTTTTTTAAATTTTTAACAACAAATTACTGAATTTATTATTACTTCTAATGAAATTATTCATTAGAGTTAATGAATAAATTTAAACGTATAGTGTTGAAAAAGTAAAATGTATATAATGTAAAGGAGAATTTTTTTTATAAAACCTAGCACACAATCACAATAATTTTTATTCGTATATGATTGTGAACGTCCTTTTTTCAAAAAGATCATAGCATGTATGTTTTTATAAAAAAAAATTAAAATAATGTAAAAGTATTTTAGACAAATTACTCAAAAATGAATATCATTTTTATTTTTTTAATCTATTAGATTAAATCTAATAGATTTAATAAAATCATACCATATATTGACGAATGGTCAATGAATGATTTGTAACATAAATGCCTTTTTTTTTGGTAATTGTCAAGAATTACTAAATTATTTACGATTTATAACCTAAAATAAAGGTTAATCACTCCGTTTAAATGAAGTATGTTATATGAATTGTAATTAAAATATTAAATTGATAAAAAATGTACATACCCAATCTCTGTAGACTTGCATTAAAGATCTATGTATAAGTACTAATAGTTTATTAAATTCGGAGGGCTGGTTAACCAAGACTAATGAAGTCGGACCTGGATTCTTAGATTTTCTTTTTAATAATACATCTGGAAATTTAAAAAAATAATAAAATATTAATTAAAATACATATTTTTATACATACTGCAACAATAAAAGGCATTTTATTTTCAAAAATAACAATTATTAGTAGCTAACCATAGTGTAAAATATAAATCGTACACCTAGTAAAAAAAAAAAAAAATGTTTAATCAATTATAATTACGTGAATCAGTGATTTGAGGTTGTGTCCGCCATGCTTTATCAATAGCTGCTGTTCTGAGTTGAGAAGTGAAATTTCCATACTCTCCAGTAACTACTTCCATTACTAACATAAAATGTATATTAATATAAAAAACAATATATACATATATAATAAGTTATAACAGTGAATATTAAAAATAGAATATGTAAAGAAAGAAAGAGTAAGAAAAAGTTATAGAATTTTTTGTTACTGAGTTTATACTAGTATTATATTGGAAATAAAATACCCATAAAAGTTTTAAGAGATTTGTAACATACTTGTTCTTATTATGTTATTGAAAATGTGTACCTACCTACCATAAGTTTTATTCGTGTTTAATTAATCTTTTAGAAATTTACAACTTTTAATTGCAATTTAAATTGTTGTAATTATTCATTTTGTAAGACGTATGGTAAAAAATATCGAATTTAATAAAATATTATTAACGATATAAGTGATAATTTTTATTTTTATATCTACATCTAAATTTTATATCGAACTGTAAAATAATGTTTATTCTTACTAAAATTTAAGATAAATAATAATATGAAAGCTCAATTTATATTATTCATTTTAAAATTTGAGAAAATATAAAATAAATGTAAGTACCTATAATATATTGTAGAATCCTCAATATTAATTTTATTAAACGTGAGTAAGCATACTTATATTAGGATAAAATAATAAAACGAAATGCCAATAGTGTCTTTGTTATATCATCATTATGATTGTAATATAGTATTGCAATAAATGTAATTCATTGGAAAAAATGTCTACGCCAATCGATTTCTTATTTATGTTTATAAATAATGGCTATTATTCTAGGATATAAACTTTAATTATTTATAAACAAAAATTATTCGTGAGTTTAATATTTGTGTACGTTATACAATTTGAGTAGGTACAGTGACTTATTTGTAAAAATATATAAAAATATATGTTACAACTAAGAGGATATATTATACACGCTTTTGTTCGATTTCTTTTACTGTAAAATTATAAATATTTTATTAAAATACGTTCAATCAGTATATTTTAACTATCTACTATATTTGTATAAATATATAATGTGAATATACCACTAAAATAGTGAGTATATAGCAATACAAGTAAGTAGGGAAAGACAAGATTTTTTAAGGATAACACAAGGCCACCAGGAAACTTGTGCGTGTACTTTTCTTCCAACAAAAATTAAAATAATAATAATAACAATTAAGTGTGTATATATATATATATATATTTAATATTTATGAGTGTAGAGTATATATATAGGTTTTGAATAGGTACAAAGCAAATGATATGCAATGTGTTAATTATGTGTTTTAATATTAAAGCACGAAGACCACTTAAGCTACCATAAAACTTCAAAAATATCGCTAACATTGTCGTATACTATTACTGTGTACAGCAAGTAACTTACGGTCGTCGGTCAACAATGTTTTGTCAATCATCGGCACGGTTCAAGCGGACCAGTTAGAAGAAAAGCGCACATGGTGACTATAGTAGTGGTGGTGATGAGTAAACGAATAACAGCCTTGACTGATGGCAATAGGGAAACAAATTGAAGAAAAATATACTTACTGAAATCTGCCGGGTTGTGATATTGTGGACAGTTGAGGCCTATTGTTTGTAAATATGGTATGGTGTTCTGACTAGAGCCTTGATACACACAGTACCCCTCGGCCATAATGTAGACGTGATCAAACATTTCATACGTGCTAGCGCTGGGTTGATGTATCGTGCAAACTACCGTCCGGCCGCCTTTGGCCAAGCCTTTCAATATCGAAACACACTGATGCGAACTTGTACTATCCAAACCACTACAGAAAACAACAGTAAATATAATATTGATTAAAACATTAAACACATACTGAGCAGATGATGCGTAACAAATAATAACAATAAATATATTTTAATCTTCGCAAGTTCCTGGTTATAATGTTATACAATAATATATTTCTGCGACTTAAAAATTATGTATATGGACGTTCATTTTATATTTTTATAAGTAAATTTACGAGTAAATATGGAGGTTTATACACGAATTTAGAATAAACACGCACAGCACCAAAGTAAAATCTCAGAGGTCCATAATAGGTAATGTTTTTAATACAACTCTACTCACTTAATAATTATTATATCATTACTCTATTATAAAATTTCACTATAGTCCATTATAATATTATGTAGGTAGCAATTTATTGCATTAATGATGGTTTTAAAGAGTAAAATTCGAAATTTCTTCGCATACGTTTAAATAAAATTGATAAAATTAAAATATCATAAATACAAGTATAATCACATATCTTATTTGAATCAAAACTAATGAATACATAAAAATACTATAAAAAGTGTATGATTTATTTCGCTTATAAGTTGTAACCTAGGTGTCTATAATCTAGGTATATATAATATTATAATTTATATTTATATAAAAACGTTTAATTTTTGCACTTGTAATAAGGTGAAATTTTTTTAAGATACGTTATATGATTACTAAAGCAAAGACTCAATCTATAACTAAATAATGAAATTAAGATTTTGCTATGTCACTAATTTTATGTAAACATAAATTATTAAGGTGTAATACAAATTATAATACTCGTATAATTAAGTAATTAAACGTTCACTTTAAATATTTTATACTATTATACTATAAGTGATCGTTTGTATCATTGGCTTATTATTTAAAAATATTTATATTTGAAAAACGCACCAAAAGTAACAAATCCATATAAGGAACAATGTTTAGACGATTAATTATATTAAAGCAAAATTAACGCTATTTGGTTAACTGTTATACTAGGTAATATAGTTACATTTATTGCGAAATAATACGAAAAAGAGCTTACGTGGTGGGTTCATCGAGAAACATGATGGGTGGATTGTCGATAAGTTCGAGAGCAATGGACAAACGTTTCTTCTGTCCACCTGATAGTCTACCGCACCTGGTGTGAAGGCTGCCCGAGAGTCCGATGCTGTCGAGGATGTCCTCGATCTAATCAAAAACAAGTAGAACAATGTCAGTCTAAATACGTGATTATAATTATTGAATTTTTTACATATGGGTGAATAATATAAATGTGTTCATGGATGCCTGCGAGGGAAAAATAAAATAATATGTCCATGTCCATATATGTGTTATTGTTTTTAATGACGTAAACATATTTGTGATTGATGTGAAAAAGAAAAAAATTGATTGTTCTCAACAAAAAATCGTATATGAACAGCTGAGAATCATTAAAATAGTACCTAGAGTTCTATTCCTAATTATTCGAAGGATGCCATGTCATAACTAATTGTACGATAAATTACGTAGCCTTGGAGACAAATTAATTGCGTTGAAATTTAAACTTCGGGAGGCCATAAGGACTATATGTTTTTCTATGGATCACTTGTAGTGCTTGTACACAAGTATAAATCAAACTTGGAGAGAGAAAATTAAGGAAGTTCATTAAAAAGAACAATAACCCGAGCAACATATTTTAAATGCTATGTATTTAGTGAGATTTTGTACTCATAATATTGTAAATGTATAATGGTCACATTAATGACACTATGAAGTTAACAATCCAGTGGCAGGCAAAGGATTTTGTCATGGGGAGAATGTAGTTTATTTTTTAATGTACAATTATTTTTCAAAATTATATAATATTAAATATTGAAAAAAAAAGGTCATAAGTGGTCTGACCTCTCAATTTTCATCCTCTCCCCCCGTTTGACGACTACTGTAACAATCCCTAGTAGGATCCATTTTTATTTTATATAATTTCAGCGTAATCATAAGATACTAAGACTAATTAATATTTCAATTATTTCAACAAAAAAACCCATTATTTTAATATTATTTTTACGTTATTAAAGTATATTTCATATTTACATAATATATTATTTTTTTGTAAATTACCAATAACATTTATTAAAATTTTTTAAAATAATCATAATTTGATGTAGTAGTACCTATCCTATTTAAATGAAAGATTTTTGTTATAATCACTTCATTCTTTACTTTCCAATTTCCAATTAAAAAAAACGGATGGGCCTTGCTTTGCTGTACAGTTGGAGGTGGAATGCACATCGTTTATAGGATAGGTCATTATTACAATGGATTTGTTAAATTTGAATGCAATGATAGATATCAATCATTTCAAACAGTCATAAAATTTTTTCTTTTAAGTCCGGTAGATTTTTTTTATATTTTTGAAGATTAGCTTATGGACAACCTAGTGTTAAAATTTTGAATCTTAAGTATGAACAGAATAAATTTTATGAATTTTTATCTACAAAATAACTTATAAATTATCGTGATTTTGACACATTTTATACAAATTTGAGCTTTATGGGCTTATAAAAAAAATTTGAATGAGACGATCTCCGATATTTTTTAGTTACGATTAGTTTAACTTAATATATACCTTGTATTAAATTTTCAAGAGTTTTCGGTCAGCCAATTAAATTTTATATATGTTAAAAAAATTTTTTTTACAAAAATCGAAAATTTAAATTGTCTCTAAATAAGTCAAAATACTTTGAAAACTTAACCATGTATAGAGAACGCCATTATAAAGATTTGGTGAAAATTTCAAGTTTTTGGGTAAAATTTCCCGTTTTTTTGTAATTTTTTTTTATCGTTTTGTTCGATTTTTTTAAAAAGTATTGAAAAAGTTGGATTTTTGACACGCCTAAGTACCATCTACATTCACTTTTCTTTCAGAAAAGATGCTGTTTAAGAAAATCGAAGCATTTTTATTGCTCCAAAACGTGATGACACACACAAAAATAAATAAAAATAAAAACACACATCATTGTAAAATCAATAGATTCCATCATTCCGTTCAGAATCTAAAATTATTTTAAACTAAAGATGTCAAGAACATGGAGGATCTGGAGAATAATGAATTATTTTTCATAAAACATTGAGTTTCAACTTATGATTAATTCCATGAAATAGTTAAATAATATAAAACTATCTAGTCCACAAACATATACATATTTATACTAGAATATAACATATAGACAAGTTTGGTAAACATTAAGGGTAAATATTTTAGAAATGTAAAATTTGAAGTGTTTAAAATAAAATTATAAATGTACTGAAATATTAAGTATCTAGCTGATGTTAAAAATATAACCTTGTATTATATGTTGTATTTAAAAAATAACAATTATAATTTTAAAAGTATGTCTATTGTTATTAATTATTATCACCATAACAGTATATTAAATTAATTTGTGCGTAGACATCTGGAAACAATTAAACATGCAAGATAGGTAGTAGTAGGTACATAGAAAAATAATAATTGTCTTACACTTTTAAGTGTTATGAAATCACTACTTTTTCAATTTTTTTTTTTTAGATTCTGAAGGGAGTTTAAATTTTAAGACTATGAGATAGATTAACTCAATAAATACAATGGAACTAATATAACTTTTAAACATAAAATTGACGTTATTCATTAGTTAAAATTTTTTATAATATTCCAAGTCATTCGTTGTAAAATACATTAAAAGAAATACTATGCAAATTAATTATAATATAAGTTATAACCTATTCAATATTAGATAATGTAGTAGATATTTATTTTCACTTAACAATTACTTTTCTTTTTGACAAATTTAATGTAAACGCATAATAATTACATTAAAAGCTTTATCTAAATTAAGCTCAATGATACTTAAAAAAAAATGAAGAATATAGAATAAGATGATTTTGTTTCATAGCAATTTTAAATCATGTTTAAATGAGTTTACGCATAGGAAATCAATGTTTGTTTGTAATAGAAGAATTTATCTGAATCAGTATACACGGTAAGAAACTAAAAACATACCAGTGATTAAGACAAACAAATTATGTATAGGTTAGGTATAAGTATAGTATCATATAGGTACTTTTATTTTTTATAGTGAAGATTTGAAACTAGAAAATTTTATTTTTAAATAAATTTTTTGCAATATTATGTACTTATGTTTATTTTTACTAATTAGTAATTACAAATATTAAAATAGGTTAAAGAATTAAATTTATCTACATTTCCTTTATATATTCATGTTATGAAATGTTTTTAGGATGAGAAGAAGATATTCATTCTTCATTGTTAATTACATTCATATAAATTGGTTAAACCTAACCACAGTTTACAACTATTTCAAAATAAATATACTACAAACAACTAATTTCATTATTTTTATTCATACTAGGTACCACTAAGGTCAATAACTTAATTATATTATCTATTTATAATTTATAATTATTATTTTAGATATAGAAATTGAATAACTTGAGAAATTATTACTGAAATACAATGGTATTTTTTTATTCCTTGAGTAGTAGGAGTTAGGAAGTATCTAAAAGTTAAATACATCTCGATTGACTCTCTTGTAAATTCTAAGTTAAACATAAATGAAACTTCTGGGGAAAATAACAAATTTAATGAAAAATTACAAAAATCTATAAAAGAAATTCACAAAAATAAATTGTATTTAAAAATTATTGTATTGTAATAAAACTGAGTTTTACTCCAAATTTTATTCAATAGGAATAAGTAATTTATTATTTAATTTTAAACCAAGATTAAATCCTTGCTGTTTTATGTAAAATAAATTTGTTAAGATATGTATAAGTGTAATTACTGATATAGGTAATATGTTTATAACTAAAAATAAATTATAAATTATTAAGATCTTGTTTAAAACTAGGTCAAATATACATTTTAATGGTTTATTTTTTATTTTTATCAAGGTAGTCATATGCATCTAACCTTGTTAGATAATAAAGAAACACATGCATATGTGTATATGTATATGTTATAGGCACATAAACTAGTAAAAAGTTTACTATTTTTATGATAAATTTACACTGACAAATAAATTATTATCAAAGTAAAACTTTGATATTATTTTAATTTATATAGAAATTATGTTACATACTTAAAACAAAATGCACACATAAATACTATGGTCTACGAGTAGAATATAATATATTATACAAGACATATTGATGTATGGGTTAATTTATGCCCACAGTGATGAGAGAACTTACCTTATGCTAAGAGAAATATGAAAAAACTCATTTATATTAATGAAATATATGTTTAATACAATTTTAATTGTGTGAATGCATTTTTGTTTGAACCATACAAAAATGTCCACTATAAAATAGCAGAATAGTCATAATTGATAGTAGGAAAAAACATTGTTTTTATTGTTTTTTACTTACTACTAGTACTTTAGATTTGTAAGAAAGTGTGTATCCAAGTTTCAGATCAGCTGCCATCATCATAATTTCTAATACAGTAAAAAGTGGGCACAGCTGGTCATCTTGCATTATGTAACAAGATTCTTTTCGGCACATAGTACGACCCTGGTTATTTTTTTTTCTCAGATCATTATTTAAAAGCAGGTCATCGTCATCATCAACTCGATTTGTTCTCACTTCTCCAATCATTCCTTTGCGTCTAAATGAATAGAATTAAGATAAATATTATAGTATAATATAGTATAATATATTATATTAAATAATAATAAAAAAAGATTTAGAATAAGTATTATTTATAACTTTCATAAAAATGTAAAATACACAGATGATGAAACAATAATAACTTTATTATTTAGTTTTATACACCCATAATAATTAATATCAACTTGTAAAAATGTTTTTCACTTCAATTTAAATACTTACTATAACTATTTTAGATTGAAAACAGTAATCAACATTAAACACAATTGGTTAAACATAGACAGTTAGTGTCAGGATGTTTTACGGATTAAGTACTTACTACTTAGTATAAATTAGATGGTGACCTATTGTTTCATTTGCTGTAAGTAATACCATATTTTGCATTTTTTGTTCATAATTCAATTTAAAAATTACAAAATTATTATATTTACACCAAAAAATAAGGAGCGACTTTAAAAAAAAAATGTCAAATAATAACACAGTTAGAGTTTTTGTTTAAATACAAAGGTTCTATAGTTCTAAATGTGCATTTTATTTTTATGTCTGAGGTGAGTCAAATAACTTTAAAATGCACTCACTCTTAACTGTTAAGTAATTCAATGTAAACAAGACCACCAAGAGTGATTAATTCAATACCCAGAGAGGATGTACTTACTATTGAAATAATATATTTGTGTGATGTAGGTCACCTGTTGAAATGGTATTTGTTAGAAGGTCATACATTGCGTACAAAGATTATTATATTATAAATATAATATGTTTTGATTTTAAATTAATTATTTCAATATTGAAATTACAAATACAATTACGAAGAAAAAATTGATACATTTAATTATCATTTTAAATATATTTTGTGTTTTTATGGGTAAATGATTTTAAAATATCTTTTTTACTAATATAATTTTGAAGAGAATTTTTAAACAAAATGAACACTTTTGTTTAAGAGGAGTTAGAAGTTATTCCACTTGACCAAATTTTCATTATAAAAATGTAATTATTTTAGTAAAACAGGACGTTAAAAACCTTATATAAATTATCCATAAAACTGTAATTATAAACAAAAATAGGTATTATGTAAAATGAGAATTATGGGTAGAGATTGAGTCTCAAAAAAAGTGCAAAAAATTAATTGAATATTAACAAACCAGTTCATAAAATTAGAAATATTTTATTTCGAATCCCGAACATGGTGATTTACATCTGTGAAATACATTTATATTTTATATTTATTATTTTAAAAAAAAGTAACATTGAGTAATCATTGTTTTGTTTATTTTTGTGTTAATTTTATTAAGTTTCGATATTTTAGAATAAACTAGCAAATTATTTTACATATAATTATATCAATACTTAGTTGAAAATATAAATAGGAAATTTATTTTTTACACATTGATTTGATGTTGTTTTTTATTTGATTTGATTGCTCCAAATAATAATAAGCCTAAAATAATAATTATTAGTTATTAGTAATTACTTATTTACTAAGTGATAACTATCAAATGTATCTACTTAAAATGATAAATACACCTAAATAATTTGAATCAATTTTAATGATAATATTATTTTAGCCTAAGCTAATTCGAGGGGGAATTTACAAAAATTACAAGATTTATATTTATGATCAATATTTATTCTATAAGTATTGTCCGTCTATATTTCTATAATTTGAAATAAATTTTAAAAAAATATTTAGCCTCACAAGGCTGTAAGGTAGTTTGCAGTCTCCACTAGTTCCTTTTATAATCTTTTATGGGCTGAAAAATGTAAGCATTTAATTTTTACTGGTAAAATACATAAGTGATAAGTTTTTATAGAACCTAATTTAACACCTAAATTAATTCATCTATCATGTTTAAAATGACAAATCTAAAATCAAATAAACTCACATAGCATATTATTATTTATAAAATCAATATTATAAACCGGGAAACACGAATTACAAAATATCGTGATTTAAAGAATAAAAATAACAATTTTAGTTTATAACATAATGTACCTATAGTGTATACCGTATATCAATGTTACCGATATGGTATTAAAATAAAATTGTGATTGGAAATAAAAATATAAACACTAGATACAATGCAATACTGTACCTATATTTTTTACATGATAAAAATGATTAGATGTTATTGTACACGAATTCAACACTATTATTATTATTTTTTGTGGTTATAATATTTCAGGTCAATATCATATATACAACTATATAAGTTAATAAAGTACCTACAAGGATACTATAATGTTTCATTTAAATAATTTCAAAAAATTATCTTAGATAATAATAATAGTACAAGGTATTTATTTATAAACACTAAAATGACACATTTGTCAATGTGATCTTACGAAATCATAATAGTAGGTATGTTAACTGTATTACATATATGTAAACCATAAATATAATTATGTTTCGTATGTAGGTAAAGTAAACATAATATGTTGTAAATGGTCGATTTAAAAAAATCGTCAAATTAAAATAAGAAAAAGAGTGAACTAAATTTAAAATCAATGTTATCATAATAATTCTAGATTGAACTAGTATTTTTGTAAAAATAAATCAAAATACGTGAATTTACCGTACCATATTTCATGAGCATTATCGTATTTTGAAGTTATTGATTGTGTTATTATATAATTTACCTTGGATCTAAGTATTTTCTGTTATAAGTATAAATTGTAAAATCTTCTATACAATCCATTTATTTTTAATAGGAAATTATAATACGAGTGAACACTAATTAGCAATGAAAATATTCATGCTGTCGGAATAAAATAAGTCGATCGAATACAGGTTTTGAGTCAGATATAAGATTAAATTAACACGCTGTGGTATAGGGTGGATGGCCTTTAATTTGAAAGTAATGTTTAACTTAAACTCAAAATGTAAACCATAAAATAAAATAAATCCGAATTTGTTTATGTTAATAAAATTAATAATTATATTTTACAGTAAAATGTTTACCTATATACTTATATTATCATACTTGTATTATTTATATACTTATAATACATTTTATACAGCTTTTAAATATTAGCTTATCGGATACACAAAATACATTTTTAAGGCTGAACGAAAAGCATTCAATTCATCCTATTGTGTTAAAATATAAATCCTTTTCAATAATCATAAAAATAATATGCATGCATGTCTATGTTAAACAAAAAAATTGCATTACTTCGCAGGTAAAATCCTAATTTAGATAGGTCATAAATAGGTTGATTTATTAGAAAAATAGTAGGAAACTAGATATCGCTCAGGAATTTATTAAAATATTTATTGGTCAAATGAAATAGGTATGCTATTGATGTATGACAGGTCAATATGTGTTTTATAAATAAAATAATATTTTAATTTTTGTTGTTTTGCCTTTCTCTTAATATCAATACTAGTTATTTACAGACTTACAGTATAAGTTTAAAAGTTTTTTAAGTTTAAAACTGTACTTTTAAATATAGTTAACTAATTATTAATATATATATATAAACATCCTATGAAATAATTGATTATATAATAATCAAAACTGTTAGTATGTGGAGTAAAATAAGGTATATTCATGGTAGTAATAAATTCGTTTATGCGGTATACAGGTATATATTTAAACGTTCATATAATAAAAAGTTATATATGGAATAGTACGTCACGATTATTTTGAAGTCTCCGGCCAAAAAGAAGTATTTTTGTTTATGTTCATAGAAAGTATTTAGAGATAATTATAAAAATATTTTACGAAAATTGGCAACAATTCTATGCATATAAAACAATACTTATTACCATACATAAAACTTTAATGTTTTTTTTTTTTTTAACCGGGAATCAAAATAAAATAATTTCTTAAATGGTTTTAAATTTTTCGATTTTATTAAAATAATATAAATAGGTAAGTACTTACTGGAATCCAGTGAGAATATTAAGAAGTGTTGATTTTCCAGCACCAGAAGGGCCCATGATGACTGTTAATTCACCAGAGTTGAAACGTCCGGAAACGCCTTTAAGTACTTGTTTTTTTTCTAAAAGAAAATAAACATTTTATTAATAATACGTATAAAAATAAAATAAGCAACTTATGCATACAAAATGTACTTATTACACAAAAATGAATAATAAAACACTTGGTGAAAGGGCTATAAATTGTATTCATAATTTACATGCATTTCCTTTAAATACAAAACTTTAAAATTAGATAATCTGGCATTCTGGCAGTAAATCTGTTGATTTTTAGTTTTTTGTTAATATCGCAAAACTATTATATTTTTTTCGTTTTAATTAAATATTACATGTAATCTTTGAAGATGTAGTACTATCCGAAGACAGTGTCAACAGAAAGAAAAAATAGTTACAAATATATGAAAGTTGTATTTATTAACAACTTTAAAAATCACTTACTATTTAAATTATATTTTAAACTTCTCAATAAACAATTACCATTTTTAAGAAATATACTTCATATTTACCATCTGTTCTTGAATAATAATACATGCTTATTTCTAATGAAATAGAACGGAAGTAGTTTATAAATTTTTTTTTTTTTATATCGACTGAGTATTATTTTAAATTGTTACTTATTATACTTATAAAAAACTAAGATAGTTAATTTAGTTATATTCAGGAATAACATAAAAAATGTTACACCAACATCTCGCCAGTAAAAATGTATTAATATAAGCCAATAATTATTAAAAGCCAGTTAAAAGTACTAATTACTGACCTTGAACTAGGTACAGGTAAATAATAGCGTAAAAACAATGGCACTACTATTATTACATATTGTTACAACTAGATTATTCATCATGTATTATTATTTATTAAGTATTTATAATAATTATTAATTTTAAGGTTGACGGGATTGCCCGAAAATTCATAAAGAACATTTTATATTACACGTGTATTTTCTTTACGCATCACAAACTAGGTTATAATACTTAAGGATTCATCTTTATGGTAGGTAGGTACTTTAATTACAACGGGTTTTATTTCGTAATTCAATTTTTCGTAAACCACTATATAACTCAGCTATAGCTCCATTCAAATTACAATATTTATTCACAATGTTTAACTATACCTGTACACTGATTGTGGCAGTTTTATTAGGTTAGGTATGCGAGTCTTTTAATATAGTTTATATTTAGGTTAAACTGGATGGCCATGTAATACTAACTTATTGTAGATGTCTTCACCGACTAGACTTATTACTTTTTTTACTAAACATATTACAAGTATTAATCCGGTTTTATGCATCCAAATATATTTATACCAGATTGAATACAGTCATAACTGTTTAAATATTGTTTCATTAGACTATTAAAAACAAAAACTATCAAATTAGTGAAATTATTTTTATTGATATTCAAAACATATAGTTAAATAAATTTCAACGACTTAGACGATTATAATTTTTCTAAAATAAATAATGAAATTAATTTTTACTGCGTACAGTTGATAATTCTTAAAAGCTTTTGTTTATATGTCCATTTATACAGATAATTACAAATTGTATGGAACTAAAATTAGATCAAGTTTAACAAAATGAATGTACAGTACTATTGAATGCTATAATTATGACATTTGTTATTAAAATGAAGGTAATATAGTTTTAATAGAAATGAACACGATAAAATTATAATAAAAGACTATGGCAATACAGAAAATACTGATATTTATATTTAATTCTGCATACTCTATACAACCTACATAAAAACAATATTTTTCGATCAATTTTTAACCTTAGTAAATGTAGTTATATAATACAGCTGTTATATTATTATATAGTTTTTATTATACGTTACGCTTTTGCAAAGCATAATTTTAATTATATCTAATTTTCTCTTATTTTTATGGCTTAAAGTAGTATTTAACAAAAATTTTAACCAAGTACTTACTTCTAGTAGGTATTGCTTACTTTTTAGAAAAAATTGGAATCAATTAAGTACGTAACTTGTACACACTATACATAAATGTGACATATGTTCAAATACTGAAGTTACCTATTTATATCCGCTGAATATACTTTTAATACCATATAAGTATGTTATGTTTTATTAAATATTTAAATATTAATTTATTAAAGATAGTATTATAAAAACTGTTAATGTTTTGTCCTGATAAATTGTTTTGATTATTGGTATTATTCGTAAACTTAACAAAAAAAAAAGAACCGGATGGGCATCGCTCTGCTGTACAGTTGGAGGTGGAGTGCACCTCGTTTATAGTTTAGGTCATTACAATGGATTTGTTAAATTTGAATGCAATGATAGGTATTGTATACGAATAACGATTCTGAACGGAGATGATATGTTGGTCTAAAATTGGTATACAATAATATAATATTTTATATTTAAATTGAAATGCAATAGTATATAATTTCGTAAAATTTCAAAATTCAAATGGTCATACAATGTTTTCCTTTAAATCCGGTAGAAATTTTTTTATAGATTTTTGAAGAGTAGCTTATGGATAACCTAGTGTTAAAATTTTGAACCTTAAGTATAAACAGAATAAATGATATGAATTTTTATCTACAAAATAACTTGCAAATTAGCATGATTTTGACACATCTATATCTATATCTATATAATACTATATAAATTGAAGTCACTTTTTTTTGTTCGGGATAAACTCCGAAACTACTTATTGGATCATCGTGCAGTTTTCTTAAAATTAAATAAGACATCTCAGATAAGGTTTTAGTCATAAATTTAGTCCAATACAGTAAATAAACAATTAGTTATAATTAATTAAAACAGTGGAGCAGGAACTATTTTCAAGAAGGGGGGCAAAATACAAAAAGCATAATTATTAATTACCTCTAATATATTTATTTGTGTTTTATAACGAAAAAGCTTATACATATATATATATATATATATATAAATAAGGTTAAGTATAATATATATTTTATATAGGTATATATATTTATTGTTTATAAAGGCAGTACCTATATGATAGTATAAGATACAAGAATTATTTAAATGTATTAAATAAATACATTAAACATATACATTTATGCATTAAAACAAAACAAAAAAACATATTTAGGTACTTTAAAACTGAAGTTATATTTAAAATTGACAGTAAAAAAATTAAAAATAAATTAAATAAACTTCACATAAGAAATCTACATAGATACAAAAATTATATAAACCTATAAAAACAATGTAGTATAATATAAATACATTTATATATTGAAATAAAAAAGATAACATATTATTTACTTTAAACTAGAATGTTATTTAAAATTAACAATATATAAATAAAAATTAAAATAAAATAAACTTCACTTAGGAAATCAATATATTATATATAAAAATTATTACATATATGTATAAAAAAAAATGTAGAATAATATGAATACATTTATATATTGAAATAAAAAAGATAACATATTATTTACTTTAAACTGAAATGTTATTTAAAATTTATTAACCGTATATAAAACAAAAAATTTAAAAAATAAAATAAAATAAACTTCACATACTCCACATAGGATACCAACACATTTAGAAATATTTAAAGAAATTTGATACCTGTAATATTAATAAGAATTTCCAAATGTTGATTTTCTTTGTGAAGTTCTAGAAACAAATTCTTTGGCAATTAACTTCAAATCAATTTTCGCTGTCATAGACTTATGAACATGTAAAATCATCATATGAGTTAATCTCCTTTGGGTCATTTTGGACCTCAAATATGTTTTTAATCTTCTCAATGCACTAAAAGAACGTTCAGTCGTCGCTGCAGATGCTGGTATTGTAAGAATTAATTTAATAAGTTTGGTGATTTCAGAAAACAAAGTATCTTTTGCATTTAAATATTCATTTCTCAAAATATTAATAATATCTGGAATAGTAGTGGTAGATACTCTAGATGGCAACATGAGAAGCTGTGCATGAAGTTTATTTACATCAAAATCTTCATTCATATTATTTAAACAATTATTAAGTTCTTGGTGAGTTTTTGTTTTTTGATCTACAAGTATGTTTTCTAATTTAACCAAGTTTTTTAAGCCTTGTTGATTAAAACGTCTATCAATTTCATTTATCAAATAGTCAATAATTTCAAACATATCTTTCTTCAATATACATATTGGTGATCATTTTGTAGAAGGGTTTTTAGTGTATTGAAGTCGTTTTGGTGTTTTTTGGATGTGCTTATTGTCGTCAAGTTGTTCTAATTCACATAATTCAGCATGTAAATTCACGGTATTTAATATCTTTTAAAAATGTTCATTAGTTCTTAATGATAGTAATGTTTTCTTCAATGTATCAGCAGCTTTAATAGAATCAGATGCACAAAATTTAGGATTTTTTAACACTTTTGCTAATTGTTTTACTGGACCAAAGATATGTATTTCAATAGTCAAAAAAAAAACATTGTTTTAAATTTTTTTAATTTTGCACATATCCTCTTAGTATTGATTTTCTACCATCTGCTATGCAAACACTTCCTGAAAGCATTTCATTTAATGTTTTTTGAACTCTACTATAATTATCTAAAAATCTTGCTAAACTTTTAACCCTTACAGACCATCTAGTTGGACAAAATGGAAGGAAGTTTTGTTTTATACTATCCAATTTAGAGGGATGGTAACATGGCTCTAATACTATATTTTCATAAATACTTTTTCTCTTAGCAGATTCAAGAATAGCATTTGATACATCTCTGACCATAGCAAAAATATCACACATGGAAATATATTTTCTTGCAACTTCTTGTAATGCTAAATCCAATGAATGATTACTACAGTGTACAAAACAACTTTTGGGATGAATATCCTAAACTAATTTTTTGACCCCATTCAATTTGCCCAACATATTAGCAGCTCCATCAAAACAATGACCTCTTAAATTTGATGTAGATAAAGTAAATCTTATTAAAATATCTTTTATTGTGTCAAAAAATGTTAACGCTTCACTATCAGATGTATTATATAAACCAGTAAATACTTCATGAACTTCAAAATTTAAATAGACATAGCGAATACACAAAGAAAATTGTTCTGCAGAAGAAATATCAGTAGTTGAATCAGCAATTATAGAGAAATACTCTGATGTTTTTATCGATTTCACAAGTTCAGGTTGTACATTTAATGACATTATTTCTAATATTTCATTTTGAATGTCTGAACTAAGCCAGTTGTTTTTTTGTTGTATCTAATTTCTTAAACAAGGAACATCTGGAGATCTTTCTTCTGATAAAGAAAGAAAATTGCCATCATTATTAGAATGACCTCTAATACTTAATCCCATCTGACTAAGATATCGCAAAGTACTTATTATTGTCAATAAAGCAGTAGATGCATTTTTTTGTTCTTCGAATTTTTGTTTTGACAATAAAGAAATGACTGGTAAATTAGTATTGATACTTAAAAGAAAATGTATACAGTTAACATGCATTTTACTATTTTCATGGGATCGCAATTTTTCAGATGCTTTTTTCCAATTATTAAAACAATCTACTATAAAAGATAACTCGGTGTGTTTATTTAAATTATTATTTGTCTTGTGATAAAATGAAATACAATCAAAACAAAATGCACGATCTTTAGATTCATCATAATGAAGCCAGGTAAACGTTTCAAACCACTTTGCACAAAATGATCGATTTTTGTGTTTTGGAAAAATAAAACTATTTGATGGTTGATTACTTTTTTTTGAATTTGAAGAAATTGATAAAACATTACTAATATTATTTTGTGAATTCTGTTGTAATTCAGACTCCTGAAAAAATAGTGCCCATTTCAATATACTATATACTAATTCTGAATCTAGGAAAAAAAGCCCCATACCAACAAAATACATAGGTAATACTTTTTTATTATACTTTTATATTATAAAATATAATATAAAATAATTCACCTAACATTATTTTTCATAAATTATTAAATTATTTTATTATATTATATAATATTAGTTATTACACCATTATTCACATAATAACATATACTAGGTACTATATATTTTATTTTATTAATAATTTAACTGTAAAAAAAATACATCTTGTACATGGCATTAAATAATAACTGATTAAATCACAGCTAAAATAATACAATATAATATATAGGTAATATAACATAGAATATAATATTGAAATATTATAATATAAGTTAATTGTTTAAAAATTTAAAATTATAAAATGTACACGATTATTATAATTATTATTATTATTATTATTTTATTACAATTGAATTAAAAAGACTTACCTTTGTATTTGATTTTCTGATGATAAATTTGTCCATTTTAATTTTAATACGAATATACGATTAACTTACACGAATTCGTAACTTTTGGCCTCTCACGCTCTGATGACTGCCGTCTACTCTAAAATCTTATGTCTTGTGTAGTAGAGTCTACTAGTGTCTAGTAAGTAGTAATAAAATCGGATTGCGTATTTGCGTTTAAGATATTTAATAAACACCATACAACACATAAATAGTCTAATAATCTTAGAATAATAAACAACATGGTTCGCTGTTTAGCTGTTAGAACACTGTGAATGGTGGAATTTCCAAGTAATTTGATAAAGCGCTCTGAACAGAAAAGGTCTATTTTTATTTTTATAGTTTTAAATTATTCAATATTATATATTATCATTGATTATAAATACTAGTATACTTGTAAGTTGTATTTATAAATTATAATCAATGGTATATTGGAATTATGTTATAATAATAAAAATACTATCGTGTGCAATCTGTATTCACGAAAATGAGTTCAATTTTGAATACGTAAATTTTGATACGTATAAATTAAATGTAAATATGTAGTTTACTGCTATGGTATACGTTTTAATGTTAATGTAGTTGGGGGGAGGGGCAAAATTATACTTTTGACCCCCTTGGATTTAATTTGAGGGGTTAATTGCCCCTTCTGCCCCCCTTGTCCGACGCCACTGAATTAAAATAAACGTGTAATTGTACACCTATATATACAATAAATATTATGTACATATTGTGCGGCACGGCGTGCGGCGGCCCACGGGTTTCCAGCTACCTGCAACCTGACCTTTTTATTATATTTGATATCGGCGTTGTTCCGAGAAGTTTATCGCACGTACACCAACATGTATATCCAATATTCGTATTAATATCTTAATAATACAAATTTACCAAATTAACCAAGGTAGTTTTAGTAATTACGTTTGTTGCGTAGTGTGCATCGCTGTTTGCCGTACACATTTTTGTTGCCAAACTATTGTACAGATTTGAGATTGTAGTTGTTTTTAATATTTTAAAAGCGACTTTATTCACTTAATTTTATATCTATATCTATACTACTATATAAAATGAAGTCGTTTTTTTTTGTTCTGGATAAACTCCGAAACTACATATTTGATCGTCGAGCAGTTAAAGAGGAAAGCACATAGAAGGTTTTAGACTTTTAGTCCGATAGTTAATTAAAATAAACGTGTATGTTGTATACCTATCTATCTATATACTACGCGCTCACCGAGGACGTGTTACGACCCACTCGAAGCCGAACGGGTCTTTCCGCACATCTATACTATTACCTATATAAAATTGTAAGGGGTTTTTATGACCGCGTAAACCGAGAAAACTACTGAATCGATTTGGCTGAAATTTTTTACTGTTATACCTGGCAGCCTGCTGAAGGTTTTAGTATCATTTTTATTAATAAAAAATAAGTATACAGTTCTTGAGAAATTAAAAAACAAAACTAATTTCTGTGAGTTTGCAAGAAGAGGCCTTTTTTATTTTCCTATTTGATGACAACACTATCTTTTTTCCATTTTTTTTTCACAGAGTTGTTCCAAATACCCTCCTCAATGTCACTACATTGCCCGATTTTTAATTTTTTTTATCGGGGTTAGAGGGGATAGTAATATTATGTTCGGATTATATCACATTTCAATACGTTTTCATTGACCGTTTTTTTGTATTTACTTGCCAATCACATCAGATAGAAATTTGAATAAAAAATTCCACATATCATCGTCCGAAGGCAAAATAAACAACCAACCACAGGCGAATCCGTGACGGGTCAGCTTGTTTTATACAAATTTGAAATTTATGGGCTTATAAAAAAAAAAATTGAGTAAACGATTTCCGATATTTTTTAGTTACGATAAGTTTAACTTTTAATAAACCTAGTATTAAATTTTCAAGAGTTTTCGGATGGCCAAATACATTTTATAGATATTTCAAAAAAAAAAAACTTACAAAAATCAAAAATTTAAATAATTTATAGATAAGTCAAAATACTTTGAAAACTTAACCATGTATAGAAAAATCCAATATAAAGGTTTTGCGAAAATTTCAAGTGTTAGCGATTTTTCGTTTTTGAGTTAGAGCATTTTAAAAAAATTTATTTTGTCAAAACGTGGTTTTGCGTAAAATTTCTTGTTTTTTCGTAATTTTTTTATCGTTTTTTTCGACGCATTCAAAAAATATTGAAAAAGTTGGACTTGCCCAAGTACCATCTACATTCACTTTCCTTTAAGAAAAGTTGCTGTTTGAGAAAATCGAAGAATTTTTACTGCCGAAAAAGGTGTAGTCAGACACAAAAATAAAAAAAAAATAAAACACATCATTGTAAAATCAATAGATTCCATCACTTCGTTCAGAATCTAAAATATTCAACTTCAATAATTTTTAAATATTTATAATATACTTAATATAATTTCAAGTAAAAGTAGAAGATTAGATTTCTCTATTTAATATTTATTTAATGTTTTAATTCAACAAAATAATACGCTGTAATTACACGTGTAAATAATACAAATGTCTTTCTGTAATAAAACTGCTATGGAAATACACGTATTGGACTTGGATACAAATAAACATAACCGGAAGGAAACTGAAGTCAATATTAATCCGTTTTCTCTTTTAACTGACAACAACCAATATCTAGTTCGTCACAGTACATAATATAGTACATATTTTGAATAAGAAAAACAGGTATGACGAATTTAACAGTTTAATTTTAATCATTGTAAAATTCTATAACAATATATATGAATATTTACACCTATATGTTAAAAAAAAGAGTAATATTCGATTTTGAAAATGATCTCGTATCGATTTACACATAATAAACACTTAAGTAAATTCATAATACATCTATATAACTTCACAGAAAGAGGATTAAATATAACTTTATAATTCACTTATTAAACAAAATATAAAACATTACGCCACTTAGACTTAATATGTTTTAATTAATATCATCATGAAGAATACATAATTTAGATTTGTAACAATTACTAATTGTTCAAATATGTTTAAAATATTACAAAATAATTTGTATTAAAATACACTACAATACAATATTCGGTAGTTCATAATGACATTTTAGGTCATCTGTAGTTGCACATTAAAACTTGCTCATAGACCGATAACTTGACAATGTTGATAGATATTAAATGTATAAATAATAACATAACGCTCAGTAATTTTTTTTAAATAAGTATGACGAAATAGATAATTAAAATACTATGTTCTACCATTTAAATCTAATACAGTAATATATATATACCTGATTTAAAAGCATGAATTTATAAAATTGAAGTTACACCAGATACAAAAAAGGACGACTAATACGAATATATCTTTAAATAATAAAATATTTTAGTAAAAACATTAAAAACTAATAAACTAACTAATAAGTTGATTAAATATTATATACTTGATTCGAAAATAAAAGATAAGAAAATGTGTAATGATCAAATATAATATATAATGATATTTTTAATAAATTCAACGAAGGCAATAAATAGTAATAATCGTATTAATACCGGCACTTTTTTAAATATAAAACATAAAGAAAAACCAATATATATATAATTTTCAAAATATAAATCACGTAGTCCATCGTTATCAGATCAATATTGTGTTTTATTTTGTTTAGTTATAAAATATTTAACATACTAATAAAGGTACATCATTTTCAAAAATATAATTATTTAACGGGAAAGGTAACATACGTATGAAAATGATATAAAACCTAAAAGTTGTAGCACTTGTCTCACTTCATTTACCTTGACACTATCTATTATATTATAATTGTAATTGGCTTGTATATTGCTATTAAAATGATTTTTTTATTTATTATTATTTTTAAAATTTTATCAACAAGATATTAATCAGACAATTATATATATAATACTATATATATATATATATATATAATCATAACAGATAATAAGGCAATTCAACTATTTATTTAAAATTTAAAATCAACGATAATATTGTTTTATCAAGTGATAAAAACAATATTTAGGTTTTTAACATAAAAAAACCGGATGGGCCTCGCTCTGCTGTATAGTTGGAGGTGGAGTGCATTTCGTTTATAGGATAGGTCATTACTACAATGGATTTGTTAAATTTGAATGCAATGATAGGTATCATTGTATACGAATAACGATTTTTAACGGAGATGATATGTTGGTCTAAAATGGGTATTTAATAATATAGTATTTTATATTTAAATTGAAATATAATGCAATAGTATGCAATTTCGTAAAAAATTAAATTTCAAACGGTCTTAAAATGTTTTCCTTTAAGTCCGGTAGAAATTGTTTTATAGCTCTTTGAAGAGAAACTTATGGACAACCTAGTGTTAAAATTTTGAATCTTAAGTATAAACAGAAAAATTTTTTATGAATTTTCAACTACAAAATAACTTGCAAATCATCGCGATTTTAACATATTTTTTTACAAATTTGAGCTTTATGGGCTTATAAAAAAATTTTGAGTGAAACAATCTCCGATATTTTTCAGTTACGATAAGTTTAACTTATTATAAACCTCGTATTAAATTATCAAGAGTTTTCGGTCAGCCAATTACATTTTACAGATGATTAAACAATTTTTTTTACAAAAATTGAAAATTTAAATTGTCTACAAATAAGTCAAAATACTTTGAAAACTTTACCATGTATAGAGAACGCCAATATAAAGATTTGGTGAAAATTTCAAGTTGTTGCGGTTTTTTGTTTTTGAGTTACAGCATTTAAAAAAAAAATGTATATTGTAAAAACGTGATTTTGCGTGAAATTTCCCGGTTTTTTGTAATTTTTTTATCGCTTTTTTCGATTTTTCTAATAAGTATTGAAAATGTTTCATTTTTGACTTGCTCAAGTACCATCTACATTCACTTTCCTTTCAGAAAAGTTGCTGTTTGAGAAAATCGAAACATTTTTACTACCAAAAATCGTGTCCTCAGACAAAAAAAAAACACACATCATTGTAATATCAATAGATTTCATCACTCCGTTTAAAATCTAAAAAAAAACATCATTGTAAAACCAATAGATTCTATCACTTCGTTCAGAATCTATAATGAAGTATAAGTCTCTTTACGCGTAAAGAATAAACAAATACACATTTAATAATAATAACAGGCGTTCTGTAAATAAGGTTTCATTCTAATAATATACTGTAGAATTTTTCTTCGCCACGCCGTTGATTGATAAAACATTATAATTATCAAATCTTCACATTTAGCCAATAAGAATACGCATACAATATTAATTGTGAAAAAACGGTAAGCAAAATGTTCATGTCACACCGATCGTCATGAAGATGGTTGAAATGCAAACGATCCATTATTGAAAAATGTTATGTTTATCCTATCGCAGGTAGTTAATAATACTTAAACAATCAAGTGTATTTTATGGGCCGATTTAACCCATATCAAAATTACCAAATGTATTATTTAGTGGTGTCGGCACATTTGCGGTCGTCACCTTTTTCATGCCATTTGCGGTCAATTTATATCTACCTAATCGTCTATGTATATTATGTCTACTATATACTATTCATATGTGCTGTTATATATGAAAAATTTCCTTCACACTTATCCAAGCTTAGGACTGGCTTAATATTATATTTATAAATTATCAACAAATAATTGTTGAATACCAACAATACACTATAATATAGTATTAGATAACCCAACCAGTTTCAAATACTGTAAAGATTATAAGTTTATTATTATTAGATATACTGAGTTGTGGTAATTTGGAATTTTATGTGTATCATTATCACTTGGCAGTATCTTAATATTTGTACCGTCATGTTCAAAAGTTAATTGTTGTTATTCGATGGTTGGCCATTTTAGCAATAATATTTGCTGGCGGTTTCATCGATAATCAATGTAATTTAAATCAATTTCAATCAATTATTTATTGACGAATATAATATGTAATTGTAAAAATATATTTGAATAATTCATTATAATAAATAATATATAATGATAAAATATTAAGCTTTTTAACACGCCAGTTAAAATACTGCCAGTTCTAAGCCTGGATAAGTGTGAAGGAAAGTTTTAATATTATAGCGTATTAAATTATTATACTTAATATATAACATAATATATATAGACACTCAGATAGACAGAAATAAATTGACCGCAAATGTCCCGGAACCTTATTCAGTAGGTCAATGCTAATCAAGATTATGATTATTTGTTTATGTAATAACACCAGATATATACAATGCATTATTATTTACCTTTTCGAAGGGCCCCAACTTCTACGATGAACTGGATGTCTGTAAATGTGATGTCGATTGGATTATTTTTAGGAAGGTGCATGAGCACCATTCTTGAAGCCGATCCCATTTTAATCCGAATAAGTTTATAGTCAATTAATATTGGATGAGTTTCTAAGATGGTTTTTACTGTTTAATGACGTCTCATTCAGCAACAGCTACGTTTCATTCATCATAAGATTGAGTCACAAGTATTTGTGCTCAATGATGTTCAATCATTATGATTTTCAACAAAACTATAAAATACAATTGACAATCTGCGAACAAAAAAATATGTGTTATATTCATCCAATATATTATAAGACAGACTTATAACATACAGAAAGTTATTATAGGCTATTGTTTTTATAATAATTATGATTAACTTATAGTGAATAAAACTCAATTATTATATAATTTCTATATATTCACGGAATTTCAACGCATTTTACTATGCTACACAGTACATTTTACGGTCTATTTATGCAAATACTCATTTTTAGTTTTAAAATATAGGTATATACATATAGAAGTAGTTAAACCATATAGGTTCTTAAGCCATGAATGTCAAAAAAAAAAATTTTACAAAGAATAAAAATGACAATGGTTCCTGTCACACCAAAGTCTAAGACTATAAGCAGTAAAATATTTACACAGGAATTTCAAGGATTGATATTTTATATTAAATATGCGAAACATTTTGCGAGTTATACTTATATTCATTGTTAAATGGTCAGCGTATAATAAGATATTAATAAATGTTGTAATCAAATAATATATATATATATATATAATTATAGAATTCATTAGGTATAATTATTAATTCATTTAAGAACAAGTATAGATGAATGAGTGCATGTTTTTCTTATATAGTATGGTTTTAACAAAAATAATACTAGGGTATAATACTTATATATGATTATAAATTTTATAGGAATCACTTATTAGATTCTAAACGGAGCGATGGAATCAATTGATTTTACAATGATGTGTGTGTTTTTTTTTTTTTTTTTTGTTGTGTCTGTCATCACGTTTTGGGGCAGTAAAAATGCTTCGATTTTCTTAAACAGCATCTTTTCTGAAAGGAAAGTGAATGTAGATGGTAGTTGGGCTTTTCAAATTATTTTGAGTTATTTATAGATTATTTAAATTTTTGATTTTTGTAAGTTTTTTTTTTAAAATATCCATAAAATTTATTTGGCTATCCGAAAACTCTTTAAAATTTAATACAATGTTTATTATAAATTATACTTATCGTAACTAAAAAATATCGGAGATCGTTTAACTCAAATTCTTTTTATAAGCCCATAAATTTCAAATTTGTATAAAATATGTTAAAATCGCGATGATTTGCTAGTTATTTTGTAGTTGAAAATTCATAAAAAAATTTTCAGTTTATACTTAAGGATTATGTCATAAAAACATTTTATGACCGCTTGAAATTTAAATTTTTTCAAAATTGTATACTATTGCATTTCAATTTAAATATAAAATACTATATTATTTTATACCCGTTTTAGACCAACATATCATCTCCGTTCAGAATCGTTATTCGTATACAATGATACCTATCATTGCATTCAAATTTAACAAATCCATTATAATGACCTATCCTATGAACGAGGTGCACTCCACCCCCAACTGTACAGCAGAACGAGGTCCATCCGGTTCTTTTTTTTATTATTTTTTTATTTAAGTAGAAAAAATGTATAATCTGTATAACATAAATACAATAAGTAATTTTGTTAATATTTTAATCAGGCTAGACTTATTTATAAACGGGCATTTACATTATATTACCCAATATTCATTTTTGAAAGAAAGTTTATAATTATAATATATACTGTAAATTGTACGATAGGTGTACATTTTTTTTTCTACGACACTATTTTAAAACTCTTAAGTTACGAAAGAAATACAGTCATCGTGAACGTATTGCAAGCATATAGTATACAGATAACGAATCGTTTGCACGACGCGCGACATCGACGGTGAAATATCCCACGACTATTATTTAACAAGCCTCTTAAAAAAGATAATATTAAGATAGCAACTTTGAGGATTGCTTAACTTGGTAAAAGATGTAACTTATACAAAAACAACACGATGTATACTTATTGAGTTCACAATAAGTATAGAACCAATGGGTATAAACACGTGGTACCCGCGTGCAGCGTGAGCGATGACATTACCATGGCGCTAAGGTAGTTTTCTTATTTAATTTTGAAAAGTTGATTAATATAATATTATGCTATTGGTAGATTGTCATTCAAAAATGTTTAAAAGTCGTAATCAGGGGCGTTGTAAACAATTTGCGCAAGAAATGAAATAAATGTGTTTTGAAAAATTAAGGAAACTTAACGTTATTATTGGTGTTTCCATTGGCAAAATTTATATATTGTATACATCAAAATATGGGTGGGTACAAATAACATCATATAGTTTATTGGAGTATACGGATTGTTGTGAGTGTAAGTCATAATCTCGGTCATAATAATAATTAATACTCTTAATAGTATATAGGTCTTGATCTATTGTAAAGGTATACGCATAATGTTATAAACTTATAACGTTCCCTCTTTTAGCCGGCAATGGATACCTATGTGTTATTAATTTATTATTCGCGTAAAACGGCTGTAAAGTCATTGCGAACCGATTAAGTAACCGTACGCGGGTCTGCGTTTAACGTCCGTGAGGCTGACACAATATGTGTGTATAATATAATATATTATTACTATTATTATTATACAGGTTTCTCCATCGCAGAAGCTGCAAGTATGCGCGTACATTCGAGCGAGCGCGATCATGTGTGTCGACATACAAGCAGAACCACCGCAGCCTCATGCCCACCATGACAATCTCTGCTACAGTAGCTCTGACGGAGTATGCTGCATGTATTGCTCAACGATGATGTATAAGTATTCGACCCGACACACATTTTGTGCAGTCGTATATTATATCGTCTCAAGTAGCTCACATACATAGATAATACGGTTATCACATTCGTTATTGTTATTTTTATTGTTATTTGTGAAAGATTTCGACCTACCCCTCCTGTGTCCCTTAGTTCATTAATTTATACATTTGTCATCGTATAATCATATGTAATGTGTATAAGGTTTCAAAAGAATTTAAATGTCTAGACACCGTCGATGACTGTGATACAGAAAGAGAGAGAGAGAGAGAGAGAAGCAAAATACATTAATATACCTATCAGTCACCACGGACCGCTTTAAAAGCGTTATGCAAAGACCCGTGAATCAATCCGATATCAGGGTCAACTCGAATGCAATGTACATAATATATCTATACTTCAAGCCAAAATAATTTGACCTTCGCTCCACTTGAATAAAGCAGAAATATATTTACCAACATATTGTCAAGTGCACTGTGCACAGTAGTCCCGGCTCTTCAATTTTTTTAAATCAAAGCAATTTATTAATAGATTCAAAATTTCAAATAATAACTATTACGCATTGTATTTAATAATATTTATAACAATAATTTAATTACATATTTTACGCACATGGTAATTTTAGAAAATTAGAGAAGAAGTGTGTAATCATAATAAAAAATAAAAATAATGTGAATTTAGCTTAAAATATATTTTTGTAGAAATGATAGAAATGATGTAGGATTTAAATACTTAGTTACATACATTACCTTATATACTTCTTTATAACTGAAATTGACTTGTTATGCGGTGTAAAGTAAATTAATGATTACATCTTAATATAACACTTTTATTACCTATTTTAATATAAAAATCAATAAAGATACGACGGGGCCAGATTTGTATTAGGTAATTATATACATAGGTGATAAAAACTATTGTTGCGTACAAAAAATAATTGATACTAAACTAATATATATATATATATATATAACTATATAAAATTCAAAAAACCAATTACTCACCGACTAAACAGCGTGCAACCAAAAACATCAAACTAATTAATTTGTAATTTTATGTATAGACACAATAAGAAAGGCTTTTTTCGAAAATCGTATTTTTTTTTTTATCACTCATTAGAATACAGTGACTGTTGTGCATTTGCTTCGCCCTAATATTCTTTTTCCATTAAATAACATATTGCTATAATTTAAAATGGACAATAGTAAAATCTCCAAGGCAAGACCGGGTAGTTCAGTTATTGTTAAATACAAATTATATGATTTTAAGCTCTTTAAAGTTTTAACATTTGTTTTTTAATTCTAGTAAAAGTATTGCAAATTCATAAAACATAATTTTTTTTGAAAACCAGTAAATTCGAATGTTTTCATACATTTTTATAAGTGAGGCAATAAACATTAAAAACTTCATTCAAATTAATAACTTATTCTTATTGAAATTTTAATAAATTACATTTGTAGAGCATTTAAAATTTTCAAAACATATATTTTGTTTTTCTACTTTATAATTTAATTTTTTATTTAACAATCTGAAATTTGTAAAATAAGCAAATGTATTACAACAAAACTTTGAATGACGTAAAGAGGGAGCTGGGAGGCTGTCCAGTAGAAAAACCCTCAAGAAAAGTAAATGTATAAATTAATTTTAAACGATTTCGGGATGTTTTATACTGTACATATCACTACGTTTTTTAACACGTTCGCCACCACGTGTCACCTATATGTGACATGGGGTCTCTTTAAAAAAACCCATGTCACACATATGTCACACATATGTGACACTCAATATATGATTTTCAATTGTTTATTGCGTACTTGGGTTTCTTCAAACAAATATCACAGCATAATGGTTTTATTAATCACTACCTACACCATCTAGGGAAGTACGTTTTTTTTTTTATTAGAACCACGTGATAAAGAGATGAAACTAGAAATTAATCATATTGGGTTTGTCCCAAGATTTTCAAAAAGATCTTGGGTGGTGAACGTGTTAATATTTTCTCAAAAAAAACAAAAACGAATATTTGTTTAGCTATATTATAATAACTCTTTTTTACTTATTTAAATTTTTATAGGGTTCTTAAATTGCCATGTCTATAATTCTATCGTTAAACTCAGTTCAAAGTTCACAATAATTAAATGGTGTAGTCGTGTAGAGGTTTGAATTTTAGATTCGAAATTTTAATTGAGTTAAATACCAAATATTTTATAAAAACTACAATGTAATAGTGTCATTGAGTTTTATCACTGGATGGCCTCCCTCCTTACGTATTTAATTATTGTTCTTTACATATTTATGTATATATATATACGTATTATAATGTATTTAATTTGCTTATTATGCCTTGAAGCATAAATTGTAAGTATTATTTTAAAAAAAGTACTTTTATAATTATTTATTATGTAATTATTTATAATATAGTAAATATTGAATAAAAGGCAAATTAAAATTAAAAAAAAAAAAATAGTAAATATTGGGAATATTTGACAATAATATGAGACATTACGAGTAACTAAATGTCCAACATGTTTCACACAACAAAGATTGGTTAATATGACGAGTTGTATAATTAAATAATTTGTATAGTAATTTGTAAATAATTATTAACTAGTTTTTGTACATAAAGTTCATCAATTTCATTTTTTAATTTCAAATTTTACCTTTTGAATTTTTATCACTTAATTATCTTCATAATTTTTTAAATGATTTAAATATAGTATATGATGTAATAAATTTAATTGAAACATAATTTAATTTTTATTGCGGTTAAATTTACGTCTACCTAATTTGAAATAAAAGGAACCAAAGGAAATCAAAAAATATTAAATTATAAAAGATGATTACTGATTAGTTTACCCCCTAGTGGTCGATTACTAGATGTAGGTATATATTGTAAACGCATGTTTGATATTGTTATATTAATTTAAATTATTGAATATAAGTTATAACCTTGAATGTCTAGTTTGAGGTTAATCAAAATCACGAATCATCAATTATTACTGAGTTTACACGTTTTCTCATATTATTTTGATCAAGGATTATTCAATTCCGACAGCTATGTACCTATTAGAGGTAGGTATAAACCGAGGTATAAACATATAAATTAAACAAAATAAAAGATCTAGAACTAGATGGATATCTATTTCAGATGTTCTAATATTTTTCATAAGCTTTTAGATGATAATGAAAACCATAGTAATTTATTTATATGCACTCAAACAATAGGTTTAACTTTTAAAGTTTCTTTAAATACAAATACATTGTTCAAAGACAATTTAAATTGTTAAGATTGGTCGTCGTGTTAAACAATAATTTATCTTCACTTTAATTTCGCCTAAGAAAACTTTTAGAGACAGAAGAAATACTCCAAACCTTCTACCCCTCATCGGTTAAAAAGTCGACACAGTTATTATAATTTTTAAAATATGCTAATATAAAAAGCTTAAGGTTTAGTTTCGACTAATATAGATCTTTTTTTAATTTTGGATAGACCACTGCTTTTTATTGACTCACTATATTGTTTATTGGGTTACGAGGTTTTTTCAAAAGGGATTTCCATAAAAGATTTCAAAGAATTGTTAAGCATTAATTAATGAAATGGTCAAATTTAAATTATCTATGGGGAAATCTATTAAAATTATATTGTTCCAACGTTTTATGTATTATCAAAGTTTCAAGATTTTGTATAGCAATGAAGCAACTAATAATAAATTATTTTAGTACATTACTTTAAATATTAATCACCAAGTATACATGTGAAATATTTAACTATTGACAAATGTATTGAGAAAATAATGCATTATAATTAAAAATATTCGTTTAAATAAGTTACATAACATAGAACTGTATACATAGTAATATTCTATAACATATTATTATCCCAGAGGCGTACCTACGAAATTATTAAACCCAAGAATTGTTAAACAATAGTAATTTAATAATGTAATATTTTTAAGTTACAAGTTAAATATAATAAACTTTCACTATTTAATTTACAAGACTTCGACTACATCATAAAAAAGCTAAATAAAATAAAATTTTATTTTGAGAATAAACAAATACATTTTTAATGCAGATACCAAGACTTGTTTAAAAAAGCTTATAATTTAAATGGTAGATCAACTTACTGATATTATACCAGTAAATAGTTTAGAAAGATGAAACGTAAACTAATCCTCTATAGTGCAGTAATATGATGGACTCCACATATCCCTAATACAAAATATACCTATATCTATATATTTTAGATTCCGAGTAGAAACAATTTGTTATAAGAAACTTATTATCATTAAGATCACTAACATAACAAACTAATTCAATTTTATAATTAAATATTCAATCAATTAATCAAAAACTCAAAAATGAACAAACTTGGTTTTATACTTAATTAATTATAATTATAAATAATACATAATATTATTTATACGCGATTTCATTGTTCTTTTTAGGTGCACTACATCACCAATGCTATTATAGTATTATAGTATTATACTATATTATTGACATTCACTATTATTATTTTATATTTTTGTGATGAATTTATAATAATTAGGTTAATGTTTGACCTCTAACTCCCACTACTTAATCAGTCGGTTTCATCGTAGTGACCTCATTCTTAATTTTCCATCTCCACGATATGTTTCATCTTCATTGTTTTGGATGTTTTTTTTCTTCACATGTTAGCAATAGTCTAAGGAAGGTTCTTAAGTAGAAAAACGTTCAAAAAGACGACCCGGTAATACCCTAGTAATTCAATCTCTAAAGAGTGGCATAATTTAAATTTTAGTTGTCATATCAACGCGACAAATGTTCTTGGTAATTATATATTCTTATATACATCTTAAGTTAATATTTTATGTTGATTTTAATAATTACCAATTTTTTTCAGAATACCACCAATTAGATGTACCACCTAAAGTCATAGAACTCGCAATTCTGCAAGTCAAACTGACGAGTTATGTGAAACGTGAATTGAAGTTCAACGGAATCGAAATCAACCACGTCGAGATGTTGCATTTAATCCCTACCGAGCTGCATTCAATTATACCGTGGAAATCGATTACAGTTCACAGCGAATCATTGCTATTGGACCACCGTTGTGTGTCTATATTGCGAGGCATTTATGAAGTCGATCAGCGATGTGCACACAACAATTCGATGAAAATACAATTGTGGAATAACTTCAAATTTTTTTCCATCAACACAACGAAGTGGTTGCATTATTCAAGACCACGTTAGACCACATATCATCTGATAGTCATAAAATTGTCATCAGAGCCAATAAGACGCCTGTATGACAACACACAAGGCGTTTTAATATGCCAACAATTGATGAAGTCGCTATATATATATATACAACTATATATAGTCGTGAGTGAAAATGTAGAAAACCGAGTTATTGTTTTACATCAGCGGAACGATTAACTGTAGCATGTGTACGAAACACATCGATCACATGATGAAATCAATGAACAACGTCATCAAAGTCACAATTTTGAAAGAGTACAAGGGCGAAGAAATTTTGATTCCGGACGACATACATGATATTCGAATTTAAACTGTTACAATCTCCAGTGCGGCTTATATTTGCAGTTTCAATAAATAAATCGCAATATTAATCATTAAGTGTTTGTGGCATCATCTTGCAAATTCGTGTTTTTTACATGGCTCAATTATATGTCGCCTGTTCCTATATAGGAAAAACATTAACATTATTTATTTACACACCAAACAAAACTAACAATGTTATTTTGTATCAAAAAGTATTACAATAAACACTTTTTTCAAATAGGATTTTTATTACTTATTATTTACTTCAATGCGAATTGAATATTCATAGCTCAGACAGGACAACGTTTGTAAGGTCACCAATAAATACTACCTATAATTATTAAGGCTAACCAAACATGGCTTGGCTCTAAATAATGTTAGTATTCCATAAAAAACTATGCCCCGACCAAGAGTGTTCCATGCGAAGCCGAGTATATATTATGTATTATTATTATTATTATGCATATATATAAACAAAATACTCACTGTCATATAAACTATAAAAAACATCGATATATACATAATTACACTATTTATCTACCTAATTAGTTGATGCGTTAATTAAGAATCACAATTTGTTGTTTCTTTATTTTTTGAAAATAAAATACTTTCAACACTTAAATAGTATCATAATATTTTACCTTACACATACGATTTTAATAGAACATCATCTTTACCAAATACAGAACTAAACTAGCTCAAAAATAATGAAATATCTATTTGATATTATTTTGTTATATATTTCTATAAATACGAATATAATATTTTCTGTATGATAACTATAATGTTAAGAACTTTTTGTTTTACACCTACAGTCTTTACTTGTATTTTCGGTCATATTAATTTATTAATTATATGTAGATACAGTATTTTTGGTCGAACATCAATTCAAATCGCAATTAAAGCAAAACACAGAACCATGATTCCTGATAAACCTAATATCAGACAAACAAAATTAAAACTTCATTGTGAGCATTTACAAACATAGTATCTTATTACTTTATTATTTTCAAATTTAATGAGCCTCTGCTAATAAAGCATTACGACTAGACAATTATATTATAATATTATATAATAGGCATATCGATAATTTACATATTATAATAATATTTTGTAGCTAATTCAGTAGATAGCAATAATTTTAATGATTTAATATAATAAGAATTGTGTGTTAATAAGAGGTTAATTCTATTTAGGATTGGTGGTAACAAGAGTGAAATTTAGTGAAATGCAGAAAGAATTTTGATAACAACATTTTGGTTATGAAAACATTATTATTGATGTTTTCAGAACCAAAAAGGGCATGTTCGTAATATTAGGATTTAGATTTGTATTCAAAGGGTAAGAAGCTTTGAGTTTTTGTGAAATGCAATGGATATTTGCGGAGAGATTTAAATTATGAGTACCCTTGAAGTTCACCCAGTGTACTTCATTCATTTAAAACCCTAAATTGTAAAACTTACTTAATTTTCACATATTAATATATTATATTAACTATTCATATTCTTATAAATTTTACTTTCGATTTCAAATCGCAAATTTGAATATACAGAACACCTATTACACCTAGTATCAGCACCTGCCACCTACTGATATTAATTGTCTATCAATTGTACTCAATGGGTGCTAATAATCATTAACTTATAAGTATTAATAATGAGTAACAGGAGTAATAACTTCTGAATCTGACAATTTTCCTAAAATCAGAATTACCTAGTATACTTTATCATTAGGTGGCAAAGAACAAATGATTTGGAAATATTAACCGATGACAGATGGTCATTATATATTGTGTGTTCAGACAGTGCCTGATATAATTAATAAAATAAAATATAAGTTCGTGGATTTAAGCATCAAATAATAACTATAGTATACGGGTATTTATGATTTAATCACCCAATTCTACTCACCCCTAACTTAAAACAAGTTATAAGGAAATATTTCGTCATTATTGAAATGGAATATGATCGAAAAATTTGCCGAGGGCTCTGCAGTTGTGCAAAGGTACATTATGCCACAGATAGAGCATTTAAACGCATTGGCATTATGCGTACAAATAAGACCGAAAGAGAAAGTGATATAACGACGACGCTTCGCGTATCAGTCGTCTATACCACAACAACGTGCGATAATGATAATAATAAATAAAAATACAATTGTAAAACGTTTCAATAAAGAGAAACGAGCTAAAAAACGCGTAGTAAGTATATATCGCAACGGACGGCATTATTATTATTATTATTAGAATATAATATTATAAAATTGCTACTCAGTAAAAATGTAATGTTCCCTACATGTTTTAGTGGTTTACGCTACGTATAAAGTTACATAGTAGGCAAGAACCTATTGTACCTAGTCAATAGTAATCAAAAAGAGACTTTTTACACGCATCAATATAAAAAAAAAAAAATAATATTATTGTATTATTTGTCATTATAGTTGCGTACTGCGAACATAATAAATATACAAGCGACCCCAGGGAGATTCACTCGAGTGGGCTACTGTTCGGGTTCCAAAACATTTCAACACTATTGATGTCTTTATCACTATAACAAATATAGGTATATTTGTTTCAAATAAATCTGAAATAGGAATTAGGAATGTTTCTAAACATTAAACTACCATTTAACGTATGTAAATGGTATATTTAACCATGTATAACCATGTAAACGTAAATGGTTCGAGTGGCTACTATTTTGAAATAGTAAAAATACAAATCATGGTCTCTATTTTAATTTTTAAACCAATGTCATAACGCGGCAGTTCACAATCGTTTAGGTGTCGTAACCGAAATGTGACGAGTAAACATGAGAACATAAAACGGATGGGCCTCGCTTTGCTGTACAGTTGGGGGTGGAGTGTACCTCGTTTATAGGATAGGTCATTATTACAATGGATTTGTTAAATTTGAATACAATGATAGATATCATTGTATACGAATAACGATTCTGAACGGAGTTAATATGTTTGTCTAAAATGTGTATATAATAATAAAGTATTTTATATTTAAATTGAATTATAACGCAATTTCGAAAAAATTTAAATTTCAGACGGTTATAAAATTGTTTCCTTTTAGTCCGGTAGAAATTTTTTTATATATTTTTGAAGATTAGCTTATGGACAAACTAGTGCTAAAATGTTGAACCATAAGTATTAACAGAAAAAAATTTTATGAATTTTTATCTACAAAATAACTTGCAAATTATAGTGATTTTGACACATTTTATACAAATTTGAGCTTTATGGGCATATAAAAAAAATTTGAGTGAAACGATCTCCGATATTTTTTAGTGACGATAAGTTAAGCTTATTATAAATCTTGTATTAAATTTTCGAGTTTTCGGCCAACCAATTAAATTTTATAGATGTTTAAAAAAAAATTGTTTACTAAAATCGAAAATTTAAATTGTCTATAAATAAGTTAAAATATGTCAAAATACTTTGAAAACTTTACCATGTATAGAGAACGCCAATATAAAGATTTGGTGAAAATTTCAAGTTGTTGCGGTTAATGGTTTTTGAGTTAGAGCATTTTAAAAAAATGTTTTTTGTAAAAATGTTAATTTTTCGTAAAATTTCCCGTTTTTCGTAATTTTTTTTATCGTTTTTTTCGATTTTTTCAAAAAGTATTAAAAAAGTTGGATTTTTGACTTGCCCAAGTACCATCTACATTCACTTTCCTTTCAGAAAAGTTGCTGTTTAAGAACATCGAAGCATTTTTCTGCCCCAAAACGTGATGACAGACACAAAAAAAAAATAAAAATGCACACATCATTGTAAAATCAATAGATTCCATCACTCCGTTCAGAATCTAATATTTTTATAAATGTGCAGCTTTTAATAATGAATTAATAATTTTTGTATTTACCTATTCCTCGTCGTCAGACGTTATCGATGTATCTATAGTGAACCGCTTCAGCGAGAGGATTCAATGTGTTGTACCTTGTACGTTGCGACGGACGAGCGGAGCGGAACGGATTTGCGGCGTCCGTCTGTCACGAACTTTGGCGTTTGTTTTTCGGCAAGAGGAAAATGGGACGGAAAAAAACCCAATCTGGAAAACGAATATGGACGACGACGATACGATCGCGTGGAAAAATGCAGTAGTCTCTTCCGTGTACGGTCCACGAAAACGATAGATACGTGCACACACCGGATGTGTTGATTTGTAAAAAAAATAAAAATGAAAACGTGTATTGTTTGTTTGGTGCACAGAAAAACGCAATTTTCCAGTAAAATTCACTTCACTGCACGTATAATAATAACGTATGCACGCAAACTAACTGCACTTAAGAACCAATAACAGACTGGCGACTCGGGTAGATCGGCGTCGAACAACAACACACTGCGGTCTGCGTCTATGCATTTGTTTACTTACGAAAACATTACGTAGCGTCCGCGTCGTGCGACTGGCGGTGAAAGAAGTAAGAACTCAAAGAACATCGACGAACACACAGCTGATCGACCGTGGTCGTCGTCGAGTAATTGACCCGCGACCGGATCGCCATCTATGACCGAATCCAGGCGTTACGCATCGTTTCGAACCGGTTGAACGAATGGTGCGTGCGGTAGCGAGGATAAGACGTTGTCGATTCATCGACTCATCGTAATAATATTATTCTTTAGTCTCGTAAATTCGTAAACATCTTCATTTCCATAGATCGAAAAGCTTATCATCAATCCATCTGGCTTTCCCCGAGAAACCTCTCATATCCATTTCATACTGTCATTTCGCGCATCCTCTATGGGCTCTATATATTGACTATTTTTCTTCTTCGATCCTTATACGTTTGTCTTACCACTTTTCTTTTCTATTTTATCGATTGTCTTTAATCGATTGATGTCCTATTACTACAATTTCCACGTTTATGCTTTATAACAAACTACAAGTGGGCATAACAAGTGATTTGTCAAATGTAAAACTTAATAAAACTCTTGAAAATAGTTTGTTCATGAAAGACATATTCCTAATAGGAATTTCCTATTATTTTTATTTCCTTGTTCGTAATATTGCTGTGTATTAGAGAATATCTGAGGTACGTAAAAACTCTCACGCACATGCTTATTCATGTCTTCATAGTAACATTCATCAAGTGCAACATTTTGTGCAGCTCTACCCCTTTACAGTGGATAATTTCATTGGTTAGTTCTTCCTTAATTTTCAATGCCATGCATATGCTTCCCTCCACTTGATATAATAGCAATGTGATTTGCATATTCTGCACAGATTGTCACGACTATTATTAATATAATTCTTTAATATTAATAGACACAAGTAATTTGCATTGGTTACGCAACTATGCAAAACAATGTTGAAGAGAATCGTCAATCGTTTACCATTATTTTGATTCATTATTATAATCCACAAACAAGTTAAGGTTATAAGACTTGAATAAAAACAATAAAAATAAAAATTTTTATTAAAAAAAATGTAACCAATTATTAGTGAAACAAAACACCAAAGTTCCGTAGTGGTTTTATATTTCGTCGAATAATATTTTAATAACATCCTGATTTATCGATCACATTTTTAATAGGGAACTAATTCAATTATTTTATTTTCTATAGCTGATAATAAATAGTTAAAATGTAACATTATACAAATATAAGTCCTTGTGCAATGTAGGTATAGGTTTTTTTAAACTCCAAAGAATATTTGTTTTAGATCGGCTACATGATTATGAAAATTGGAAAGAATAAATATAATCTTTTAAAAAAAATTGACATCTGAATAAGTAATGTATAGTTATAAATATGTTTAGTATTCTTTCGTTGTGGTGTAAAAATAAGGTATATAGTATTATAATTAGCTATGGACGTAAATAGAGAGGGCACTCAGGACAGTTTAGCCCTCCTTGAGCCATCTTAAGCCTTTCCTATCCTAAGATGTTATTTCATTTTGAATCAAACATTTTTAATAAAATCTGTAATCATTGTTATAATAAATTATAATTAATATTTTATAATATTTATAAGTTGGGTGCTATAAGCTTATCATAATAATAATAATAATAATAATAATAATCTTTATTACGAAAATAAAATTCCAATTTACATAATATTTGAAAACAAAAATAAGTTATAACAATTAATAATAAATATGATAAGTATATAAGTTTATAAGTATAAACAATAAACTGCATACAAAAAACTATATATGTATATAAATCTATAAATCAATATAATACAGAATTCATTATGTATACATTATAATAATTGACTTAGATCTGATAGTGATGCATATGAAAGAAATCTATATTATTTGTGCTATTCGCGGCTGACATCAAAATATATGAAGGAGATAAAGAAAGGTAATTTTTTGAAATACAGGGTAAATAAAATAAGTGTTTATATCTTGCATTAGGAAGATTAATTTTGAAATTTAAACGTTCAATTAATTCTGGACAGTCAACAAAATTATTTAATAATTTAAACAGAAATTTTAGTGTTAATAATTTAAATCTTTTATCTTATGGCGTTATTTAAAAAAAATGTATGTGCAATATCATAACCTGAGTGAAGAGTTCTACGTACATTGCATTGGTAGCATAAAAATCGCAAAAAATTATTTTGCACTCTCGAGAAACTTTGTAATTGATTTGACGTATTCTTTCTCCATACAGGGGATTGGCCCAGGGTGCTCTACACCAAGTAGCACCCCGGGCCCCCATTCGTATTTATGATCCGGGCTCCTGATTTCTACTATCGGTCCCTTTTTAATTTAACTAGTTTTAATTGTAATGTAGAATAAAAAGATAAATTATAATATAAATCAACAATACTGTTATTATTATATTTAAAATGTTATATCGTATCACTCGTGTCTACGTAATAAAAACAAATTCTACTTAATAAGTAATAACTGCATAATATAAGTAAAAATAGCAATGAACCGT
>JAIPRK010001562.1:0-56575 GCA_025469195.1 Chaitophorus viminalis
GCCACTCTGGGGCCTCTTTCCATTTATGTACTTCATGATGATATTATTTTCTGGTTACTGAAACCGAAAACAAACGGGCGATTGATCCGGGGAACACCACTAACGATGACGACTGCTAATCTTGGCCGACCATGCATGCACAAACGGAAGATGAATTATGTCTGCCGTAGTCAAACGAGTGAACAGCGATATAATAATAATAAACACAATTCATAAATTACTCAAGCGACGTGAACGATGCAAATTGTAAACGAACTGGACTATGTATATAGACAAAATGGTTTTATTTTAACTTGTTGGTAAATAATTGACGATTGTGATAGAGCAATAGAGCATTGAATAATATGGAAACACATTACACAAACAAGATGGTCGGACGGGTAAACAGTGTCGCCATAACACAATTATTATGTTCACGATAACGGAGGCAATAGCACGAGAGCACGGACTATAGCCCGTATAATAGTCCGTGCACGAGAGGATCGAGAGCAAAATTTAGCGACTAATCAGAAAGTAAAGATTATTATCATTTATCATATAATTAATATGATACGTTATATTACCCGCGCATGTTTAAATATATATATATATATATATATATATATATATATATTTAAAAACAAAGTAAATAAAAACAATTAAGGATTATTATCATATTTTCATATAATCATTAATAAAATATACATTACCTGCACATCATCATAATACAACGACGCGTAAAATTGTGTTTATTTGTTGCCTTTTATTTTATAAATATTGTAAGTATAATATTGTCTTCGTCTTCACTTATGTGCAATATATGTAAAAAAGTTTTTTGGGACCATCGGAATTTAGTATCACATAGAAAGAAGTGTGGCATTGGAATCGTTGAAGAAAATATCAATAAAGAATCAATAATATGTCCAGACAATAAATGTGGACAATTATTCATCAGATATGCATTACTACGAAAACATGTTGAAGCGTACCACAAAATCGTTCTAACAAGAGAACATATTTATTTTAAAACTCTAAATGGTATGTAAAATAGGTATAAATAATATCTTATTTATCAATTTATTTTATATTATTATTATTTTTTTATATTAATAAAATCATAAAGCTGTAGGTATGTTATATAATTATTAACAAATACATATTTAAATATACGGTTATAAGGTTTACAGAGAAAATATTTATGCAGAAAATGTATGAATTATAATGTAAAGTCACTATTGTATTTTCTATTAAAAATTTTCATTTCTAATTGTTTTAGTTTATAAGATTTCATTTTTTGAATTCCAATATGAGGATTTAGATAATCGAAGCAAGTGTTCATTTCAATTTAATTATTAATTTATTTTCCAAAAGAAATTTAATATAGTTATTCATAAGCAACTAAACAATTTGGAAATAAGTAATTCTTAGTGCTTATTATTAATAAATTATCAATTATCATCCATACATTTTCTGCATAAATATTTTCTCTGTAAACCTTACAACTATATATTCAAATATGTAATTGTTAATAATTATATAATATACCTACAGCTTTATGATAAAAATTTAATATATTTCTATGTAATATACCAATAATAACATTGAATAATATAATAAAGTGCATATTTTTTACATTATACCTACTTAGCATATTCATTAGACTCCATAGAATCCTATGAATTACGATTACCTTGTATCTTAGAGACTATATTTACACTACCTAACTAGACAATTAAGCAACAGCTTAATTAAAGAATGGTTTTCACGCTATACAGTACACATTATTAGTAGGTATAATATAAAATCTTCATTAACCATTGTCAATATTATAATGAAAGGGGAACTTTTATTTAACAGATTTATATTGTGTTTATAGTTTAGTGGTATACAGGGAAGGATTGGGATCAAAAATCGGCCCAGGAAATTATAGACACAGCGGTCCATTATTTTGTTTTGACGAATGTATTAAGTCATTCAAATGCTTAGAAGTTTATAGTAATACTATACATTCATAATGTTAATAATTTTTTAGATTCTGAACGGTGTGATGGAATCTATTGATTTTACAACGATGTATGTTTTTTTTTTTTTTAAATGTTTTATTTTTATTTTTGTGTCTGTCATCACGTTTTGGGGCAGTAAAAATGCTTCGATTTTCTTAAACAGCAACTTTTCTGAAAGGAAAGTGAATGTAGATGGTACTTGGGTGAGTCAAAAATCCAACTTTTTCAGAACTTTTTAACTGCGTCGAAAAAACAATAAAAAATTTACATTGTCATATATAATAAAAATTATACATCATATAACAGCTGTTTTAATGGATAAATATCTACGTATTATATTTTTTTATGTATTAAATACATTATACTGACAGTGGTATACTTTGGATATAATAACAAATATATTAACTGTAAATCTATAAGGTACACAATTTAAATCATTACTTGTGTTTTTATTGTATAGTTTAATATTCCAACTACCATGATAGTCAATTGCTTTGACCATTTTAATTATATAAACTTTTAAACCATGTAGCTATCTGACTTATAAATGTCACTACCTCCAATTTTTAAACAGTATAAAATTTCATTAGCCAACATTTTTAAATAGAATATAGAACATGCTTACAGTGCAATAATATATACACAGCGAATTATAATAGTAATAATAAGTAATGCAGTCATTGGTATTAATGGTATACCAAGTAAATAAAATATACCTATTGGAAATTTAGTATTATATATAAGTTTCTAATGAATTTCATAAGATCTTGAGTTATCCTAATATCTCATAGTTTTTTTTAGTGCAGTATCATAAGTCCTAAAAAAATAGAATTTTTTATAAATGCATTATACGCATTGTGAATATGTGATATATGTGTTTTGGAAATAAGTATGATTATATATATGTAAAAGGTGCTATAATATATCCCTAGTGAATTGGAAAATACTGAAATTGTATATATGAGATGATACAGGTGGTAAATATATGCCTCCATTTGAGTCATCATTGAGATTTAATAAATATTGTTGAATATCATCAGTTTGAATAATTAATTAAATAAATCTAAGAACAAAAAAAAAATAAAAAATAAATAGAAGCTTAAAATGTTCAATATAAGGCTAAAAAATTATTCAACTATTAAAACTATTAATATGACGTTAAGTATTGAATAAATAAATAGTTAAAAAAATGATTAATAGTTTGAAAAGTTAAATTTTGTAACAATTACATTGAGGTACTGCCTATATAAAAATACACCAAGTATGTAATAAATCTAATATAATTCTATGAAATATAATATTTAACTGACTTATGAGATCTTTAATAATCTATAAACATGAGTATTATTTTCTTTTCTTTCATGGTATTCTTCTTTCAGTGAATGAGAGTAGATGTTAATTTTTTGGACAACATAATTCTTCTATGTTTTCTTGAGTTATCTATTTTAATTAACATAACTTTTTTTATTATTTTAATATTATAAATTTTCTTTGGGTGTACCTTTGTTAATATAATTGATAAAAGACCAATAAATTATTTTTATAATTAAGAGCATTTCTCACTACCTTAATAATTAATATTATGGCATGCATCTGGTATCTATATATAATAAATCTAAATAAAATAAAAATAAATAAGTCTTTTTTTTATATAAGTTTAATGTTAAACCATTTTTACCTTCAAATCTCTGTCTGAAAAATAAAAATATTCTTTTAAGTCATTATATGATCCATGAAGTTAACCAAGATGTGTTATAGTATACAAGTTAGAACTAGTGCAATTAAATGTTACGCCCCAAAATCGAACACCAACATTGTTAGCCATTGTTGTTACAGGACCACCTTGTATAATTGCAGTACTTTAAGCTTGTAAAAATAGCTTCTAAAATATCTAATGGATATTATCTAAAAAAGTATACAATACAGTAATTTTTTAGTGTTCAAGATTACAGAATTCACTTCCATGATATTTATAAATATATTAAATGTTAGGATTGAAATATAATTTATGAGTAATTAATACACTTGTATTTTAATTCTGAATAAATTTACTATTTATTAATTTAATAAATATTTTCCCTTCCACATATATTTTGGTTCATTTTTGGTCAATTATTTTCTGATGATTAACATTTAGTAGCCTTGTTTAATTAAAATATGAAAGTATTGTAGACTAACTTGTACTAAATTTTTGTGTCTGTCATCACGTTTTGGGGCAGTAAAAATGCTTCGATTTTCTTAAACAGCAACTTTTCTGAAAGGAAAGTGAATGTAGATGCTACTTGGATTTGTCAAAAATCAAACTTTTTCAATACTTTTTAAAAGCTTTGATAAAAACCATAAAAAAATTACAAAAAAACGGGGATTCTTATGCAAAACCACGTTTTGGTAAACTAAATTTTTTTTTTTAAATGCTTTAATTCAAAAACGAAAAATCACATACATTTGAAATTTTTACTAAATATTGAAATAAGTGTTTTCTATACATGGTAACGTTAAAATTTGAAATTTTTTTACTTAATTTATAGACAATTAAAATTTGAAATTTTTATAAGTTTTTTTTTTTGACATATCTATAAAAGAAAATTTGGCCGTACAAAAACTCTTGAAAATTTAATGCCAGGTTCATTATAAATTTTACTTTCTGCAACTAAAAAAAATTGAAAATCGTTTCATAAAATGTTTTTTATAAACCCATTAAGTTCAAATTCGTATAAAATGTGTCAAAATCACGATAATTTGCAAGTTATTTTGTAGTTATAAATTTCTAAAATTTTTTGTATTTATACTTAAGGTTCAAATTTTAAACACAAGGTTCTCTATAAGTTATTACTCTTTAGATTACTATAAAAAAATTCCTCCCGGACTTAAGAAAAAAATGTCATGACGGTTTGAAATTTAAATTTTTACGATATTGCATAAAATAACAATTCTTACACGATTTTAAATATTTGTTATTATTCAAAAAATATAAGTCGCAGAAATTAGAAATTTTACCAGTTATTAAGATTAATATTAATTATTAGCATTTTCTTTAAGTCATATTTTTTTTCAAAGTATTATACTGATTTATAAGCAACTTATAAGCATTGAAATATTCGATTTTTGTACAATTTTTTTTTTATATTCGTTGTTAAAAAAAATTTAGCTGGTACAAAATACTTGAAAGTGTAATAGAAGATTCCACAAAAGTTGTTTTTACTGTCATTAAAAAATTATTGAAATCCATAGCCACCCAGGTATTTTCCCAGGTATATTTGTGAATACACACCTTTCATTGTGAAAATGTTACATATTGATTTTATAATTAAACTATACTATTATTTTTATATTATGTAATGAAATATTCCTAAACATTTTTAATTTTAATACAACCTTAGATATAGTAAGCATTTAAAATTGTTGATAAATTATATTTGGTATATTTGTATTTATAATTATATTTAATTTATGTTTATTAGGCGTAGTCAAAATGTGTTCATCAAATATGTTCGACTTACCATTTAAAAAGTGTAAAGAACCAATTGTACACAGATTTCTTTGTGATCAAGTAAAACTGTTTGGTTTTTGTAAAGGGCCTTGTACAGAACGCCATGAATTATGTAAAATACTTGACAAAAATTGTGTCAATACTCCATCTAAATGCTTAATTAGTATCCAATTGACGAGAATTCTTAGTGCTTCACATTATTATGGGAGTATTCTTAAGTATTCTATTGTAGAGGTTCCAAAGAAAGATGAAGATTGGATAAATGTTGATCATTTATTTAAAATAATAAAAGAAGAATTAAAAATTATTACATCATCTTTAGAGACTAAGATTTTACATAAAACCCCTATTATTGGAGAAATGGTTATGGTAGAAATTAAACAAGAATATTTCCGAGCAGTTATCTTAGATGTAATAAATGGATGGTTCACGGTTAATGTTAAAGTAAAATTAATTGACTTGGGATGTAAAGAAGACATTTCTTCTAATAAAGTATTTGTATTACCAAACTATTTAAAAGAATTTTACCCTGTAGCTATTGAAATTATCTTATCTTCTATAGAACCTATTGGAAAAGAGGACTCTATTTTAAGTTGGCCAATTATTACAACAAAACTTGTACAAAGTTTGTTTGAACCAGATATTTTAACAGATCTAGAATTTATTTGCAAAGTTGAATTGATATTGGGAACAACTTCATGGATTGATTGGATTTTAGCTAAAAATGTTTTCATTGTTCTCACCTTGCATGTAAATTATACCAAGACTCTATATTATTACCCAATGAACCTAAGCTTGTAAAAACAAGTTCTCGACTCATTGATACATTATTTGACTTAAATAAAAATGCACATGTCTGAGAGGAGCATCTAAGTGAAGATAGGTCAAAAACAAAATATATAGATATTCAGAAATCAAAGTACATCATTTTCATGCAAAGAATAGACAATTAAAAACAATGACAATCCCATACAAATACAATGGGCCCATTTATACGAGAATCAAATATTTAATGTATCAGTTAATTATATAGAACATCCAAAGTGTTTTTTCGTTCGTAATTTGCAATTCATTTCCAAAAGGATATCGATAAAGTTATCAATAATAAAATAGTGAATAAATTATCTTGTGCTACCGTAAGGACAGTGTGTTTAGCTATATCACTTGAAGGAAATAAGTATAATCGTGCCCTTGTCAAACAAGTTGATCATCAAATAATAACTATTTTATATGTAAACTATGGTGAATTCTATCAAACGGAAATTGAAAATCTATTGACTATACCATCAAATTTGATTACTAAGTTACCATTTCAAGTAATTGAATGCAGTTTAAGTGGGTTTAAAGACATATTACAAGCAGATATTTGTCGATGTTTATCGATCATTTTTTACTACTTACAAATACTAATTTATGTTTAAAAGTTTTTTCTTCATCAACAAATGCCAAGTTAACTGGAAGTTCCTATTACGAAATTGTTTTGTTCAATGATATTATGAACATAAACATTTCAATGGCTGATGAATTCAATTTGTATATTGATAATAATCAAATTCAAAATATCTTAAGCTTAAATTATAAATATGACGAATGTAAGGATGATAAGTATAATGAAGAAGAACTCCAGAGTCAGTTGCAATTCTTAGAAATCCTATTGAATAATTCTAATAAAATAAGTGAAAAAAATGTTGAATTGAATAAAACTAATTTGATTCAAGATAAATTTGAAATTAAAAATAATAAATAAATATATAAAATAACATCTAATTCGTTAAATTTCAGTCATGTGGAAAATACAAATTGAACACAGAAAAAGTATGTTAAAACTGTGAAGAAACATTGTATATACTGCAATAAAACTTCATTAGTCCCCAAAATTTTTTGGCACCAGGATGAAAAGTGGATATATATTAAATTAGATGTAATTTCTGTAAACAATTATGATATCTTTCATACAATGGATACAATAACAGTTAATATCAAAACAAATACTGTTTCTTACTTATTTAAAATTTTGTTGTATTCATTTATAGTAGAAGAATTATTTACTTGTCACATAAATTTCAATAGAATTTCTATCAAAGCAAAAAAACTCATTCAAGTTAAATATCAATGGCCTAGACTTGTAAAATGTTCAAATAGACATAACAATATTATTTATGACCCGGAATATGTAGATAATAAAAACAGGAATATACTCGAATGGTTAAGACAATTAAATAAATTTAAGATGATTGCTTAAGGTAAGCTGTGTAATGAAGTAGATTCTAACAGTTATTATTATAATAGTGATTCTAGTGATGATAAATATACCATTTTTGAGGATACATTTTAATTAAATTTTTACTATTTTTTTGCCTTGCCAGTATTTTAATGTTTTGATAAGAAAGCCAAAATGTATACATTTATTTATAGTAATTATTCAATTTTCACAAGTTTATTTTAATTTTATTTTGTTGTACATTTTAAATGCTTAAATTTTGTGTTCATGAAAATAATTAAATAAGCCAAATATATATGATGTATTTTTTATTAATTATCTAACTATAATACTATTATTATATATAAAATAAAACATTTTAGATAAGATATTTATAAATATAATTTGGAAGTGTTATATTAATATGTTCATTAGTTTTTAATAATTGATATTGTGGATATTAATAATTTATAAAATAAAATTAGAATAGTTAAAAATCTAAAATATTTTAGATTTAGATTAGTAGAATTATTTTTAATTGTTTCTGTATTGTAATAATTGTAAAGTTAGTTATATTGAATAATTGGTATTTATTCAAGATTAATTATTTATTATCTATTTACTGTATTGTATTATATTATATTATACTGTATTATATTACTAAAATGAATGTAAAACAACAAAATAAATGAAATAAAATTACATTTAAATAAACAATACCTATTCATCATACATTACATTATTAAAATATTTGTCATTTGTCAGTTTTTTAGTTCTAAATTATAATACCATTAAGGATAAAATCTATAAATTACATTTGTATTAATTGATTACTGGTCCACTTATAAGTTATGATAGTCTGGACATACACTTTAGATTTCAATAAAACATATAACATAAATATATTATGTTTGTAATTATAGTAGAAGTGCCATGTCGTGGACCACTTTTAAACCCACAGTTTGATAAATCAAAATATACCTAATAATCAATTTTACTCAAAACTAAAGAAATATAATAATACATAAAGTATATTACGTTTAAGAATATAAATTGTTAATATATTTAATAGTAATATGAAAAGGAATTTATTTTAAAAAATGTATGAATTTACTTTTTAGTAACTGAGTGTCTGAGTGTTACGAGTTTATAACTAATATGTATATGTCATATGTGTTGTAGCCTGTAAGCCCCTGTCGCTATCGTATGTGGTTTTCATCATAGATAGATCTATTATTATTAGAAAAATACAATATTCTGTTATAATCAATGCTATTATCACAGATTTCATGATTATAGTAATAACACAATGACAAACAAAATTATAAATAACTAATGCTAATATCAAATAACGGGAGATTTGGATTTTTTTTATTATTCATTGGTATCTGATGATTGATTTAAATAATAGTTTATAAATTATTAATTATTAGTTATTACCAAGACTCGGTACTTTATACGCTAAAAAGTACTCAAATATGCGCAAACACATTATAAAACATAATAATATGCGGTCAACTAAGTCGAAACAATTGGAAAATTGCTGTTTTCCTGTATGTATAGGGTATATCTTTAACAAACTTTAATTTACTTGATATATAAATGCCGTTATAAATAAAATAAAAATAAATACTAGCCGGGCAGTCAGCAGTCACTATTACGAGTTAATATTCATGATGTTGGTTAGTTTTTACCTAGTATCATCGTTTAATACTATATATATCATTATCATTAAAAAATGTAATTTTTAAATAAGTATATCATTTAAAAAAAAACCACATTTCTTTAAATCACTTCTTATAGTTAAAATGACATGATCCGCAAAATTATGAACTATTTGATTTTAAATTTCCCAGTTTGTATAATTAATAGATAATTCATATTTTTTAAAAAAGTTTGAACTATGTTTAGCCATTAATTTACTTGTTTTTAAAAAATTACCTGAAAAATTACAAACATTTTTAGTTTTTACCAATATATTGTACAATTTTTTAAAATTACCTATATACTTTTATTATTTACTAAAGATATTATAGTTCTCGGTTCAATACTCGTGGCATACACTTTTATACAAAGGGATACAATTTGAGAATTTTTTTCAACTCGAGTCCGCCAAGTGCCCCCACTTAAATCTAGTGCATCTTATAGCAAATTTTATGATCTTTCCATTTATGTATGTTTCATTGTAGCTTTTTTGAGTATTCGTTGTGATTTCGCGATTCAATGCTTGGTCAGTAGCGAGCATTTTGATAATGACTAGTGAATAGCACTACTTCTAGGTAGGTATCATATTTTTATTTAGTTTTAATTATAATTTATAACAAATGTTCTCAAAATAATTCGGTGCACGTTACGATACTATATTTTCGGCACTTCTAATGTTGTGTTGCATTTGTTACACCTACTCATAAGTATTGAATATAATTTTTATTGTGTAACTGGGTACATCATATAAGAATATGATGAAAATACCTACATTTTGACTGCTAACATAAAATAAAATATATCATTTATATGTTTCACAATGAATTACTATTAGCCAAATTCAATTTGCAATTAATAAATTATACGCCGTGTAACATAGGCAACCAAATAGACGAATTCGCGATGACCTTGTTATCACAAAATCGATGGAGCCAAATAAAGGAGCTATCTTTACAGACATATTTATATGTACTTTGTGTAACTATTATGTAGTTTATTAATTATTTCCCACTAAAACACTTAAATGTGAAGTGTACTTTTTAATAATGACATTATATTATGATGCACCATCATCAAAATCTTCGGATGACAAAGATGTATTTATCTTAGATGCATTGCCGCATTGGTATGTTTACCCAAACTCAAGAGTGTTTTGAAATAGATTTGATCCACTGACTAATTATGTCAATGATGTTCGGTCTAGTCGTAAATTCCGGTATGTTAAACTATATCAATGAATTATACATTTTATAACGAATCATTTACTTTTAATTACTCTTTCGAAAATAATGTTTGCTGTATTAATGCATTTGATTGCGCCAAATATGAACCATAATACACAAAGCAATCAATGTGCTATTCAATCACCATTACAAATATTAATAACATTGCGATATATTTCTACTGGGAAATTACAAGTAAGTAATTTAACATACCTATGTATCAATTAATCTAAAGTATTAGTAAAATAATAATATATTATAATATTTGGTTATTTAAATCATATTTTTTTTGTAGATAATTGTATCGGGAAATAATTTTAGGCAATAATAAGCGATAAGTGTGCATGAATTGTCAGTAAGTCATATTAATAGTAGTGTATAATTAAATTCCTTTATATTGAAGAAAGTTTATTAAAATACCATCTACTGTTCAAAACTACAACCAACGAAAGTGGGATCGTTCAAAATGTATAATTTCTTCAAGTATCTGGAGTCAGAAACTACATACACATCAGAATTCAGTCTTCGTGCCAAGATATTGGAGAACAATACTGTAATAGTAAGGGTTACTTTGGATAACATGTACATGTTGCTTCCAACAGTATTCTAGAAATAAACGATATGGTAATAAAGCATTTGTAACGTTTGTTTAAGTTCTATAAAAATAGGTAAAACAATCATATAAAAACTTTTTTTTTTATGTCTGATTCAGATGGCATTTCTCAGTGCACGACAGTACAATTATTGATAATAATACTCTTCGTGCCAACATAGAAACCAATGAGTGTAGACTGTTATATTCTTGGAAATGGAGGATACCTATATACGAGATATTTAATGTCGACTCTTTTAAAGACTTTTTAACAGTATTAGAAAAAGATTTCAAGTAAAATAAAAAAAATTGAGTATAAAAATTCAATGTGATTAGAGAAAGTCCAATGTGATAATAATATCTTCATCAGATATGGAATTCAGAAAACAAAGTATGTAAAACGTTTTTAAATTATTCTATTATTCCTATTGTATAACTTCATTAAATGGTTGTTAAATGATTTTAAACTTTGATTAATTGCAATAGTAAGGTTTATTGTTAAGGCAGAAGATTATTTTATTTATTACTCATTATGTGGTCTGAGATGGAAAGTATCAGGTATAAAAATTACAAAGAAAAGTTGTGTATTAGTTTTTTGAATTTGTTGTGTTATTTATATTGCTCAACTCATATATTAAATTTTAAAAATATAATAAAATACATTTTTCATGAGGTTATTAGTTGGGGAAATGACATATTATTCTGAGACATTCATATATTCATATATTCTTAAATAATATGTTTCTTTTGTTTATTTTTGAATTATAGGAGAAAAAACTTTACCAAGTATTTTTATTATACATTGGTGCTCTGAACAGGATAACTGTATTAACATTAATCAAAGTGGAATCATAAGCCTTCCTGATATCAATTCAAGGTCAAATAATTGATGATATGTAGTCGATTGTTCTTACATACAATGATGGTATCTTGGATAATCGGAAGTAGTTCAATAAAAGTTTGAGTTGAAAACTGCACACATATCAGAATTCAGTGTCCTTCCTGAGATATTGGAGAACAATACAGTGATACTAAGCGATGCTTCTGCTTTAATAAACATGTTGTTTATGAGAGTATTCGGGACATAACCCACATTGTTAAAGGTACAATACATTTGCGTCATTTGTTTAAGTACTGTAAAATAATTTAAATATATTGTATAAAAAACCTAATTGTTTTATGTCTGATTCAGGTGGCTTAACTCAGTGCATGCCAGTATCATTTTTGATAATAGAAAATTTTGTAGTATATTATAAAATTTTGAGTCTATAGACTGTCTTGGAGATGGAGGTTACACATGCGAAAGATATTAGATGTCAACTCCTTTAAAAAACAACAGAAAAAAATTAAGATTAAAAGAAAGATTAAGATATAAAAATTACAAAGAAAAGTTGTTGTGTATTAGGTTTTTTGAATTTGTTGTGTTTTTCATATTGCTCAACTCATATGATTCTGTATGAATCTGTATGATTCAACTTGATAAAACAGTTTTAGAACAATAGTTATAACAGTAATTTACATACGGTAGTTTTTTATTATTGAATACTTTTATTTATCGAAATGATTAAATGATTGCAGTAATGTCTAATGACTGTCCCCTTGGAAATGCTGCCTAAATTTTAATGTTGGGATGATAAATCTGTTAGGATTAATAGTGCTAACTAAACTACCCACTCCTGACATTATACAATAATTTCGCTGTAGGTGAACATACAATATATTTATGAATATTTAACTTCTATTTCCTGAAATAAATTAAATTTTACTTGATTAAAAGTAGCAATAATAAAATAACTTTTATTGTATAAATACAATATTTATCTATATAAAATAAATCCTGGATATTTAATTTAAAATTAATTAATTCTGATAAAAATTTATATTAGCTTCCTCTTTGATATTGAATATATTAATTTTATCTATAATCAGTTGTTTTATATTAAATATTCTTTTTAATATTTGCAATTAATACATTAATTTCAATTGTAGTTATATTTTTTTCTTTTTTATATATAATTTCATTTAAAACAAGTTATAATATTATCTCTGTAGTATATATGATTATTTCAAATGAATTAATATTAATATTAATTAATATTAAATCTAATATATTTAATTTATTCTTTAGTATTTTTGAAAGTAAACTTTTAATATTAAATTCAGTTTGAATTTTATTAATTATTGTTACTTAAATAATGTTTTTTCCAAAAGTATATTATTTTGAAAGTTAGGGCTTATTTGACATTTAAAACATCAGTTTTATTAATATTGTATAATAATTTAAATTTAATTTATGAATGATGAAATTCTAATTTCTTTAAATTAATTTTTAATTCAATATGTTGATATTATTATGAATTATAATTATTATTATGATATTGAACAACACCATTTTATTAAAAACAAATGAAATTTTTCAGTATCTATGAGTTCCCCTTCATGTATTTACATATTTAAAATATTATTATTAGTATATTTATTTGAATTTTGTTTATTTATGTTTCTTTTGCATATATTGAATATTATTTTTTTTAAAATGGCAGTTATCTGTGTAATCTTTTTGAATTAATTTTTGAAATAAATTTATTTAAATTTTTATCATATGGTTCTAAATACATAACTGTGTATTTTCTGTATACAATGTCCATTGTATTAGGAAACTGTCATATTCCTCAGTTATTATAAATAATGATTGAATTCTAGTTGTGCAAGTCATTAATGTTCAATATTCTTAATAATATCTTGTTTAGAAAATTAGATCTACATAGATCTCATATTACACAATTTAACAGACTACACATAGGACACTCTCTACTCCCTAATCATTCGTTCTAACTTGGTTTTAACGACTCCCCTTTATGCACACTACATCCCAATAAGTGTATGTGCGATCTATCTCATATATTAATTGATTGCCCTGCTTTGATATCCGAACATCTAGGTTTAATCAATTCTCTTAGATCCTTCAATTATCCTTTTAATCTCCTCTCCATTCTATATACAAATTGCATCTTCACTATTAAACGTATTATTAAGTTTATTTTGGATGCTGGCTTTATTATATAAAATCTTTGTGTTTTAATTGAATTTAAATTTTATTCTCCTTTATATAATTGTCGAGCTATATTAGTTGTAACTTAAAGCTACAATAAAAAAAAAAAAAGTCATTAATGTTATTATTTTGAGTATCATTATGTTTCAAAAGCTGGTTCGATATACATATAAATAAACTTTTAATAAAATATGGATATTATTTCTATTACAGAACACCAAGTTCATCATTGTATAGTATGGTATTGTATCTTATAAGGTATTTGTGTATATTATACATATTCCTTACCATGATAAGAATTTTCATGTGTTCATCTGTATGTCAATGAGCAAAACATTTTTTGTATGACTCAAGTAATGATCCAATTCATAGTTTCTTGGAAGAATCACACACACACGCTCTGATTTTTATTTTGGTTGTATGGAATGGTAAATGGAAAATAATATATGTGAGAACTATATTTTTTAATTTATGTATAAATATAATACTTTTGTTAAAAATCAATTAAATTATTATTTATATATTTTTTTTTTTTTAGATAGTATCCATTTAATATTTTGGAAGCTATTTTTACAAGCTTAAAGTACTGCAATTTATTATACAAGGAGGTGTTGTAAAAACTGCATTTATAATGGCTTAAGATGTGCCATATTATGGCACTACTTCTAACATCTTTACTCTGACATATCTTGTTTGTTAACTTCATGGATCATAATATGATGATGACATAGAAAATATTTTCTATTCTTGGCATAGATTTGAAGGTAAAAATGGTTTAACATTCCTTCTGAAGTGCAATTGCCTTTTTAAGAAATGCATTTCTGCATTTGGTTTACATTTCTAATGAAATAAAAAAAGAAATAGTTATAACATCCTTATATATATTCTAGATAAATTGAAACCCGTAACCAATTATAATTTGTTAAATAATTCATAAACTTAAACATTAATTTAATAGTAAAATTTTATTTTTACTTCATTATATACAATAATAAATGAAATTATGACAATAAATAACATAAATAATTGTTAAATTTACAAATAAAAGCTGTATCATTATATGTAATTACTATTAACATTTGGTAGAACACAACAAGTATAAGTTATATACTATCCTTAAAAATTAATAATTATAATTAAAATACAAATCACAGAATGTTCCACAGAATTGATTAATAAATAAAAATCAAATAATTATATTTTTGAATAGTGATGGATAAAATTTTTTTGCCATTTTATACCTTATCAGGTCTATTAATTTGATAATTCCATTTCACAAGATTGATTACATTGTTTTTTTACAGTATTGTATGCTATATTACTATTTCTTTCTAAAAATGTTGGTTTCATTTAAATTGTATATACAACATACATTTTTATCAATTTATTTTGTATTATATTGTAATTATTCTATGACCTACTAAAAAATTTACTTAATATCATTTGTTTTTAATTTTATAGGGTCAAGTAATAATAACAACAGTGAAGCTAAATTGGGCAATGGTAGTTCAACGAGTAAATTGTTTTGAACCTTGTAGAATTATTTAGAACTTACTTTATGTTATATCTTGAAAATTTCAAACTTTTTTGTTATTATTAGGATTAAATAAGGATACTTCTATAGTTATAAAAATGATTTCAGTTTAATTTAAGACTATTATGTTATATGTTTTATTTAATATTTCATTACATTATTTTATTCTTACACAATAAAAATGTATTTACTTGGTATTTAATTGACCAACTAAATGACGATGATTGGCATCCAAGGAAGATTTGGACTTATTTGATTTATACCTACCAAAGATTTTGACATAAAAATTTTATATTGTTTATATTATATTTTATTATGAAATTTTTAACATAATAAAGAAATTAGATGTTGCTTATGAAATAAAGAATTCATTATAAATTATATAAAATTGTCATATGTACTATAGTATTTATATATATTTATATTAAATATATATGTATGTACTATTCTTTACCAGATATAAGAATGAAGAATTGGAGGGACTAGAAAAGACAAAATACAATTGACTACACAAGATAGGTATAGGAGTGTGACTTTTATCCTTTACTGTGTTTTAACCAAAGATGAGGCTGAGTCAGTTAATGCAGTTAAGAACAGACATCTGGGAGGAAAAAGATAAACAGAGATCTTGAAGTGTGATATGATCATTTTATTTAAATTTGTTTTTTTAAATCTTAAACTTAATGGTGAATATATTTTTAATTCAATTATTACAAATAATATTACCAACTTGGTTTACCGGTGCTGCTTGAATTTCTTCTAATAGTAGATTTTCATCTTGTTTTTCATTTGATGTAATTTTATCATGTTCTTTATACAGAACACTGAATAATACAGCTCTATTGACTATAGTGGTTAACACTATTTTGGACTGAGTGCGTTTAAGAAATTAGTAGAATGTTTTAGTTACAAATTCTCAATTATTACCTGCAGTTTTTTCTTTGGTATTTGTCTTAGGATTTAACAATGAAGTCATTAAATAACTACTATAAGGGTATTAGTATAATTACTAATTTTAATTATTTAAATCATCTATTAGTATACTAAACAAAAAATTGTCCTTTCTGTTCTAAACTGTTCTTTTAAAAATGATTTATATAAAAATTGTGTAATTATTCAGTATATGTATAAAACTTATTTTTTCTACGTGTACTTAAACATTTAATAAAAATATATTTTATGTCTCCGTGTTCTACTTTTAATAAAATCAAATATTTCAATTGTTTATAAATTGTGATATCCGTAAAAACAGTTTGGTAGGAAAGAGGGATCAGACTTCTAACAAACCCCCCTAGGTCGCACCATCGTATTTGTATGTATGATTAATAAAAAATGTCAATTTCATGAATATCTCAACCGTTTTTCCAAATAATTGCGAAAATTGTAAAATCACCTTTAATCGATATAGTTTTGAACCCCGGAACTGTATATAATGTGTATGACTATTTCAATAGTTTAGAACTCTAGATTATCATTAAACCTACTTTACCAAGAAATGATTTTAACTGAACCATCCTGACGTCTTTCACTGGGAATCGTATTATCGATACTTTGCTCAGAATAAGGAGCGTAGTCGGCGGCGACCAGTTTTCGACAGCGAAGGTCAGATAACGTGTAATTTTTCTTCCCCACTATGTGTCTTTGTCTATGTCGATTGTCGATACATGAAATGAAATTAGTCAGCTGTCGACTACGTTTCTTATTTTGAACAGAGTATAGAGCAATGTGCATTAGTTTCAAATTTAAACGACATTATCTCGTTGGTCACACTGTATCTCGCCCAACTTTGGAGTCTTATCCATTCTAGAGGAGTTTGCTGTTTTATTTGTGGCACCACTGTCATTATACCGAGCGTCGTTCTACAGCAGTGATAAAAAACCTGCTTCCGATACAAAGACATAATTTATCCACAGCTCATCACTACTACAAAAAAAGAAAAACTGCAGTTGCCAAGATTTCAATTAGCTGTAAGTATTATATATTAGTGTGTAATTCTCACGATTAGTATTATTATCTATTGTATTATTTCCTTTACCCAAACATACATTTATTACCATATTTTTATTAATGTTGAGTTAATATAAAATTAAATAATTGTAATTCAAAACATCTTTTTTTCCTAAAACAACATTAAGAAATAAAATTATATCAATATTCAAAGATACCCCAACCTGTGAAATGGTTTAAATTATAAATTATAAATATATTATACTCCAGGATTTAAAGATTAGGTACTGAATAGCGCTTAAAATCTTTAGAGTACATACTGAATGAATATTTTGTTTGCAATACATAGAAATCTAACAGTTTGGAAACACTAACCTATAGCAATATGTATCTTACTATGACTAATAGCTTGTAATTCTATAATATAATGAGAATTTATTGTATATTAAAGTATAGATGTATGCTTACTAATATAATGTTAGGTATTTTATTCATTAATATTATAGATGCATTAATTTTTTTACTAAATATGTATTTTCTTTTCATGTCTGTTTAACTTAATATACATAATAATAAATATGTCACTATTATTAAGTATTAATTAACTATAACATAAGTATACAAAAACACAGTCAATCCTGATAATTATATATATATATATATATATCGTGTGTGTGTGTCATGCTATATTTTATAATAATTATTACTTAATTTGACACATATCATCTATAACAATGGAGACGAAGACGGACGTAATTAGTGCGGCATTACTAGCGTTCCTGAGATCCAGTCATGATAAAAAAAGTGATAAGATGAAGTCGGTTGTTCCTACAAGACTAGAACCATCTGCAAAGTACAATAATATTATACAACACCAAAAGACCTTGATGGAAAGTGTTATCACTGTGGAACTGAGTCTCATTGAGTACATGCATGTAAACTGAAGCATATAACCTGTGTAATACTGTTGGCCATATAGCCTCAATGTGTAAAAAGGTTTTAAATCACAGAGGAAATTTCAAAAGCAAGTTGATGCTGATGTTAGTGAAAATCAAAAGTACAGCGATCCAATAATAGATGGAATTTGATACTGGAGCATCAGTTTCATCAATGTCAATACATAATTTCAAATAATGATTGCCTGAAAACAAAATAAATAAGAACAGGATGGGCCTCGCTCTGCTGTATAGTAGGGAGTGGAGTGGACCTCGTTTATAGGATAGGTCATTACAATGAATTTGTTTGTAATGATAAGTATCATTATATATGAAAAACGCTTATATAAAATTAGTGGATTATGAATATCAATAATTTTGAAACGACGGTAAAAACAACATCTGAAAAAACTATTAAATTTTCAAATATTTTTTTTCAACAAGAATAAAAAGATATGTAAAAAATTGAAAATTTCAAATGTCTGTAAATCGCTTAATAATCAATATATTAATGTGAAAAAAAAAATATTCAAATTAAATTCCAATCCAAACAACTGGTAAATGTTTTGAGTTTCTGCAACTTACACTTTTTGAATAATAACAAATATTAAAGTTTTTAAAGAGTAACTTGTTGATAACCTAGTGTTAAAACAAGTATAGATAGAAAATGTTATGAATTTTTAACTACAAAATTACTTGCAAAAATTTTAACATATTTTATACAATTTTGAACTTTATAGGCCTATAAAAAAAATTTAAGAGAAACTATTTCCAATTTTTTTTTTTTATTAGTATTTAAAAAAAAAACTGAAAATTGAATATTTAAATTATCTATAAATAAGTTAAAAAACTTTGAAACTTGAATATGTATAGAAAACGCCAATATATAAAGATTTAGTGACAATTTCAAGTGTTTACGGTTTTTCTTTTTTGAGTTAGAGCTTTAAAAAAATTTACTGTCAAAACATGGTTTTGCGTAAAATTTCTCGGTTTTCGTATTTAAACGCTTTTAAAAAGTAATGAAAAAGTTTTATTTTTGACTAGCCCAAGTACCATCTAAATTCATTTTTCTTTCAGAAAAGTTGCTTTTTAGAAAACTGAAGCATATTTACTGCCAAAAAAGGTGTCGTAAGACACAATAAAAAAAAAAATTAAAAAAAAAAACCTTTCATTGTAAAACCAATAGATTCCATTACTGCATTCAAAATCAAAAAGTAGACAAAGTTTCTTTAAGAACATATACCAGTGAAAAAATAGAGGTTTATGAATGTAATATTAGATTCGGACAAAAATCAGCAATTGAAAAACTGTTTATACTAGCTGATAATGTAGGCAACATTTTTGGTAAGGAATGGATAAAAGCACTAAAAATGTATATACATAACATCAACCAGTTAACAAAAAACAATGAAAAGGAGAACTTAGAGCAACTAAAAATTAACTACACCACTGAAATATATGAACTGTGTAGTCAAATGTTTGAAAGCAATATTGGTAAGCTGCCAAAGTTACAAGCACAACTTTCCTCACAACTGGGGTCTAAACACAAACCAAAAATAGTTCTATATGCATTAGTTGAGAAAATTAAGCGACATTAAGTCTCTGGAAGGAAAAAAAATTTAGAATGTTTAGAAAATGCAGAATGGAGTACACCTATAGTCCCAATATTGAAACCTGATGGAAATGTCAGAATAGGCGCTGATTACAAAATAGCAGTCAATTCATAATTATAAAATAACAGGTACCCAATTCCTAGAATTGAAGAAATTTTTAATAAACTATCAGGAGGTAAATATTTTACAACTCTAAATTTTCATGAAGCATATTTACATGTAGATATGGACGATGAAAGTTCAAAAATACAAGCTATTTGTACTCATATGGGAACATACTCAGTGAATAGATTGATGTTATGAATTAAAACAGCACCAGATTATTGACCAAGTACAAAGGGCAGAATCCTCGAAGTCCTCACTCGGATAGCATGTTTTTTGTTAATATTCTAATAAAAGGATCAAATTTGGTAGTACTACATAAAAATACCAAAGAAGTGTTAGATTGTCTTAAACGAAACAACTTGCATGTGAATAAAGGAAAAAGTAAGTTTTTGAAACGTCCGTTAAATATCTTGGGCATATAGTTGATTTATATGGTTTACATAAAACAAGTGACAAAATAGAAGCAATTCTGAATTCACTCAAGCCCACAACACAAACTACATCCCATATACCAAATAAAAAAAATATTTACCATTTGTCAAAAGAGTGTAAGGAAGCATTCTCAAAAATAAAAAAATTAATGACAAGTAATCAAGTGCTGATGGCATTTAATCTATAATATCCATTAATACTAGGAATAGATGCATTACCTCATGGATTATCCGCAGTTTTGTCACACATTTCACCTAATGTATTAGAACGCTTTGTACATTTGCATCAAGAATCTTATCAATTGCAGAGAAAAATTACAGTCATATCATCAAAAAAGCAGCAGAAATTTATGGGGCCCTAACCAAATTTTTTCATTATTGTTATGGTCGGCCATTTAATTACCAACAACAAACTATTATCAATAATACTTAGTCAAACTAAAATAATCTACCACCACTTACAGCAACACGTTTATTACATTATGCTTAATTTCTGTCGGGATTTAATTACAAGATAAAATACCGTAAGGCTTAAGATCATGTTAATGTTGATTATCTATCAAAGATTCGAGTTAATCAAATTTTCCATGAGATGATGCATACGGTGATATTTTGTATACTACAAGTACAATTAGAATCATTACCAGTTGACGATGATCAAATTAAAAAAAAAACTAAAAAATATCTACAGTTGTTAACAGTTTATAACATTTTACAAAGTAATCGTACACCAATGTGATAACTATAAAAATTTAAATGGAGAACTAACAATAGAAGACGGTTGTCTATTTAGGGGACTACGAATAGTCATACCAGTGTCATTAAGGAAACAAATTCTTATAGATCTACAAACAGCACATACAGTTATAACAAAAATGAAGGAACTAGCAAGGCGTAATTGTTGGTAGCCTACTACAAATCTAGGAATAGAAGAGTATGCAAAATCTTGTCAATATTGAGCTGAATAATCAGAATAATCCACCTTAGTGTTCAATTTCTTGGATGGAGAAGCCAATTCCTTGGTATAGATTACATTTCAACCATGCTGGACCATTTATGGGATGCGATTTTTATTTCTGGTCGACGCTTACAGTAAGTGGCTAGAAGTTGAAATTGTTTCATCTCTGTCCAGCAAAACAACAATTGAACACCTTCGAAAAATTTGGATTGCCTATGGTGGTACTTAGTGAATGACAATAGCAAAGCGTTTACGTCAATGGATTTTATAAAATTTATAAAAACAAGTGGAATTCAACATAAGTTTTCAGCACCAGTACAAATGGTCAGGCCAAGATATAGGTACAGATAGTAAAAAAAAAAGACTTAAAACAATAGCAGAAGAACCAGGAGGTCTTCAAACCAAAGTTTACTCCTTCTTAATACAAAATCACAAAATTATAAACATAGCTACAGGCTTTTCATAGACCTTGAAGTTTGCGCACACGTATTGATCTTATTAAGAATACACCTTAAAGATCAGTCTAGGTTAAAAGCAAACTAAGGCAGTTTAAAGAAGATGATTTTGTGCTAGTAAAATCATATGCGCAAGGAAAGAAGAAATAGGTTCTTGGAACCATAACAGAGAAAGTTGGATCATGTAATCATTACTATATCAGAGTGAAAAGTCAGTTATGGATGATAGACCAAATAAGATTAATGCTATTTAATTCGGAAAATGTGGAAGAACCTCATAAATCAATTTTAAAAAGGATATAACCAAATTGGAACAGGAGGAACAATTTGTAGCAACTCAAACTGAAGAACCTATAGACTATAGAGGATGAACAAGCAAGTGATAGACAAATTGAAGAGGAGGAAGAATATTTACTGCAGCGTTCAACAAGAACAAGGAAAAAACCTAACAAATTAGATTTGTAATTATTAGTTATTCAGCGGGGGAAGATTGTTATATTTTAGGTTATTTCAGTATTATCATGATTAGACAAAAACACAGGCAGTCCTTATATATATATATATATATTAATTATAATTATTATTCAATTGAATACATATTATTCATAACAGACACACGGTTTATAATTATCCCATATTGGCTATATTATTAAAATTTAAATATTTGTTTTAGGTAAAATATGAATAGAAGAGCGAACATGTGTATTAGGTACATCACAAAAGATATTTCTGTCTTTTACAAGTAAGTGAAAACGATATATTATGTAATCAAAGGGAAATACTGACCTTTAAACACCATAGAAGTATATATTTTATCGTCTATTGCGATTGTTTAAATTTAAGTATGGGTAATAAATAGCTAATCTTCAAAATTATACAACAATGTGCTGCTCTGGTATGGTAGATATTCTCTACATCATAAACCAAAACTTATATAAATTAAACCTTCCCCATTTTACTGACATTTTTTAATTATATTGTGTTAGATTGTAGAATTTGTTGTAATTTTTTAAATGGCAGTTATAAAATTGTATATATAATGGACAATATTTAAAGTGTTTACATTAGAACTTTTCCTTAATTATTCAATGGCTTTGGTAAGGTTTTCTTTCAAGTCATCATATTCTCTCCAGTATTACTTTTCTATTCGTCGTTCTTATGGTTAAATCAATTTACTTTTAAAATATGTTTAATATTGAATATAAATTTGTGATGAACAACAAATTTTAGAATTCATATATTTGGACGATCAAGTCAGCATGTTTATAATAAATATTATAAATATATAACATTTTGATAATTTCTAATAAACGAGCAGTCTGGACCAATACTTAGGCAGTTTCTACACATCTACGTACGTTTAAATTAAAAAGAAAAAAATGTATCGACCAAGCCAAAAAGCAAAACTAATTGAATTTGAAGATTTAATTTTTTGTTTAGTTACATTATAGTTTTTAACACATTTTGTCTCTTACATGAGTCGCCATTTCTTTTTTTATTTATATAACGACATGTTGAAATCAGTATACGTATAACTCAATTAATTATGTTAATTTTTTATTATTTTTAATTATTTGGTAGCATAATCTTTTAAGTATTAAAGAAAATAATATTTTAATTTCTTGATCGTTCCAACATTTTCAACATAGCTATCAATTCAAAACTATTGAACATTTCTAAGATATATTAGTTTTTTATACTAGTATAAATTTCCGAGTCAAAAAATTAAATCAGCTAAATCTTTGTCGGTATAATTGGTTTTTAATTTTTGAAATAATGCGATAGCCACATTTCTAATCTCTGCGAAGATTGAACATAAAGGATCACTATTTACCTCAAAAAACTTCAAAAATACAATTATCTCTTCTTTATTTAATATTATATCCAGTTAAAAGATTTTTGCGAAGTAATTAATTTCAAATTTGTCTTACAAGATAAATGTATATTATATACCTATTAATTACGTACATTTTATTATGCCTCTAAAAAAATTCGCCCCATGCGCACACCAATGATAATATAATATAATTATCCTAATATCCTATAAATGTAATATACCTAATAATAATAACACAATATTATTTTAATTTAGTATCAATATCAATATAATATAGTATAATATTATAATCGCATAAATAATTACTAGGAACTAGGTAGTATATGATGAACCAAAATAAAATATTATAGATCCATAATAATAAATATTATAATAAATAAATAAATAAATAAATAATGTTGTAAATAATAAATGTTTTTTAATATACACACTTTAAATAATCTCAATAATGTAAATAATTTTATTAGTGCCAAAAAGTATTAATATATACCTATATCAAATTTTTAATATTACAATATATTTAAAAATATTAACATAACAAGGTGAAACTTTAAAATATATTTTATAACACTATATATTAAATATACTATATAATATACTATGCAATATCCTTATGTTTAAGTAGCATGGTACATTAGATTTACTGATAAGCAGTATATAACCAATTATATAGCCATAATTATAATACTTATATGTTATAAGCATTTTATTTTAGACAATTAATATTTTTGAAATATTTCAATTTCAATTTTGTGTACATAGGCATTATACGAGTATGCCCTAGAAATTTCCCATTAATAGTTAAACCTTTGCATACACTATTAAATAAATTTGGTTCTTCAACTATGTCAATCATTTTTTATTTTTGAATTATGAACTCATCCGTCCGACCTTTTTCACTGAGAATCAATAGAGCAATAATTAAGCCATCATTAACCATGGTACCTATATATTATATATAACCACGTACATTACAATTTATATCCACCGTGGCATTAATTTATTCAAAAATTGCTCTTATTAATTCTTTGTGGTATAACACTATAAATAGTATTATTGTTAATAAATAGCCTATCTTGATTTCATTGATATATTAATGATTTCTTTATATTTATATTGATTTTTTTTTGTTCTATAGAATATTTCAAGAAATATATTCGAAAGCTCCACCAATTTTAAAAGATCTGTCAAATGATCCTAATTATAAAGAATGGAAAGAATGGATAGACGGACCAATAGATTTTCAAACAAGTACAAATATTATACTTTACGAAATAGTTTTATTAGTTATTTAATTTATTTATTTTCATTTAAAGTTGACCAAAATATTAAAGAAAATCAGTACTCTTCAATAACTGATGTAGTTAAAGATGTGAGAGTGGTATTTTTGAATTGTTACAAGTATTATGGTATTAATAGTGATCATACTATGAAATCACTAGAACTTGAAGAATTATTTGAAAACAAACTGAGTGCCCTTGATAATGAGTAATAATACATCTTTTATTTTATAAGGTTTATGTACAAATTACATAGGTAGTACTTATGTTAAAATTTTTTTTAGTCTTTATAAAGCATTCGCTGATATAACACTTACCATACTTTGGCTTAGATTGAATGAAATCCCAAAATCCAATGTCAGTTACCCTAAAGGTATTTAGTTGGATATGTAATTATATTAATATTGCTTTTTATTAATTCATGAAATTTATAATATCTTGTATTTAGGTTGCTATGAATCAAAACTATTGAAATATGTTGCACACAATCATCCTGGACCATTAAAAAAAGAAAATGATAAATTACCGTGCTCTACAACTAATAAAGATAAAGCCAGTGTAAAAAAACCAGTAACAAATCCAGGTGGGGAACTAGAAATTTATTTTATTTTGTTGTGTTACACATATATGTATTTTATATCTATATATGATTTCTTGGATTTCCACTTCTATATCTCGATGTAGATTTAATAATGACAAATCAGTTAAGTTTATTTCTAGTACTTAGAACTTAATTAATTTAACTTAATTTAACAAAAAGCAACATCCAATGAATATGTAATTTTTGTATTGTATTTTTAGTGTAGAAGCTTTGGATGCTGTTATCTTTTTAGCTTGCATATCAGCTAATTCATTTCCGTAAATTTTCTTTATTTTATTTAACTGAGCGTCTGACACGCTGAAAAAATGAAATGGTTTTTATAAATTAATTTATAATTAATTAAAAATACAATATTTATATAAGTCTTTACTATCTAAATAAAATGTAAATTATATTAATTAAAGAAATTGTTTTTACTTTTTGTGCATTTACCGAAAATATGGTTGTATATCCTAAGATTTCCATATCTTGTTTGTAAGTTGATTGTGTTTATGTATATATACATTATAATACTTTATGCTATAAAAACGCTGTTATATATTTATATTAAATTTAACATGATATTTTTAATTTTAGTTGTCAAAGAAGAAATTATTTCAAATAAACCCAAAAGATTTGTTCGAAGTTGTACTATTTCTAATTATAGAACTCTTTATCGTAAATATGAAGAGTTTTTTGAAAGTGAATCTAGTGAAACTTCCGAAGACAGTGATCCTGAAGACGAATGGGGTGCTATACATAAGATCAAAATTAGCAAAAAGCCACCAAAATAATTGTATGTGTAAGTTGAAAAAAAAAATTGGCAAAACTGAAAATAAGTGTACTGGATTACAAAATATTAACCCTAAGTCGGTAAATTTCATTGATAATAAAAATAATGATAGTACAATAAAGCTTTATATTGATTTACTAAAACATTTGTATCATTCTATACCTGATGAAGTGATAAATAATTAGGTATTTAAAGAAGCACAGTAACATGTTACCTGGTTATTAGTCATACCTCCTAGGGGAGAACAAAAAGATATGGTTACAGGGTAATACAGAGATAAAGAGTTAAGTTTATTGTAACAGAAACAAAAAAATTTATATATCATATATCCCTTTTGATTAATGATCTTTAATGGACAATTGTTATTTTCATTATTATTATGTCAATAATTGCTTGTAATGATACCATTCAAATCCTAGACATGGGGGGGGAGAGATAAATCGAATTAGGTACCATTACATCACATAAACCTTATATTAATTAATTAAATAATGAATATGTTTCTTACCCTTATGTTGGTGAACATGAATCGGCAGAGCAAATATATTAAATTAAATATTAATATATATAGAGAAAGGGACGTATATAGGTATAAATAACAAACAGTAACTTAATGTAAATAAAATAACAACTGTCGCACTTTATATTGGGGCGCAGCACTGCTTGTGGACTGGGTCTAGACTGTCTCTGGACTGGACCTAAACTGGGCCTAGACTGGTGAGGGAATCGATTGATGATTAGTCTTTTACATGCCTACTCTAAAGTGCGCTTGCAGTTTTCCCTTTTTATTTTGTTATTAATAATACATCACGGTTATCAAAATAATACTTAATATGTTATTTTCTATTTGAACTGCTTATTTTAATTATCAGTAATCTTATACAATTATGTACAAATATAATCGGTTAGTTGACTGACAATGTGATATGATTTAATTCTTACCGGAAGAAATATTAAGTTCAGTCTTTTGAAGTTAGAAATGATAACGGTTTAGTGTGAATTACAAAACTCTAAGGTATCATTATTTAATATATTATATTATTATAATATGATTTTATTTAAAGATTATGCATTACAATTGTGCATATAAATATATCATTACATCTACCCCAGCTTTTTTTGTAATGCTCTCATAACATGTAGTATTGGTACCTAACAAGATTGAAATTTTTAAATAAGAAATAGAATTTGTTTACAAGTATTTGAATTTAAGTTAGATTATATAAATTGAAAATAGTATTATAAACCTAATTTTTAATTAACATATCCATAAAAGGTATATAAAAAAATGGTTGTAAAAGTTACAATTTAACCGAATTTAAAATAATACCTATTTTATAATTTGTAGAATACACTAATACAGTCCATTACAATACATTTGATCCAATGATTAGATATATAAGGTGTTGTATAAAATTATTATTTTATAGAGATTTAATTTTACACATAGGTAATTTATATATTTATATAGATTTTTTAATTATTTCTATTTTTTTTTTTTTTGTAATATTCTTATGAATATATTATTTATAGTTATGTAACTAAGTTGTGATTGATATTTATCTGTTTGTTTTTTTATCATTGAACTTTAATATTTTCATCAGTGATTATTAATATTTAATTATATAAATATATATATATAATAATATATATAATATTTACATTTTGTATTGTCAAAATAATATTACTGTAATAATTTACTTGAAATTTTTGTTTTGAAAATATTTCTTCATTTTTGATTTTGTAATCTTCATTTTTTAATATGTTTGTGTACGCTGATTAGTTCTGTATATATTTATATTTTTGTTTTATACTAATTAAAAAATACTCAATCAGTATTCGCAAATGTTGTTTGTTTAAATTTATTTATTCTTAAGTCACACCTACTAAATCATTATTGTATTTGTAATTATTAGTTTGAAAAATTTGATAGATGTCTTGTTGAAACACTTCCAAGTGAAGATTTTCAAAATATATTAAAAATGATAATAGACCTCCAATAGTATTCGGTATTTCGGTAACGAAATAAAAACAACGAACTGTGGTCGAACAAAAGTTTTTTTTTATTTATCTACTGTCATTGGCAAACAAGATATATTAAGAATAAAAAAAAAACCAATTGGTACGATATTTGATTTACACCGAAAGTATGACGGTGCAGAAAAAAAAAACAAAAAACGTTCATACACGAGTTGTACGGTGGACGAGATGCGTACGCACAGGTGGATAAAAATAGACAGGAGACCGGTTCAAAAGATTCACGGAGCGAACGTCGAAGTCGATACCCGCGACCAACTCCAATGATGGATGGCGGTGCGAGGTATCGCTGCGACGCTGCATTCCGCGGTCTGGTGGTTGACGAGAAAGCAAAGGCACTGTCGGAAACAGGCGTATCGAAAACGGCTGTTGCATGGATCCGCGTCAAGATAATACTTGGGAAAAATCTGTGAATAATTACAATGTTTCTGATTTATTATTTATGGGCAATAATACGGTTTCTAGGAAACTAAAATATGGCGCAAAATAATGGCAGTTTAGTTGTTACTTGTATACTATAATGTTATGCATCGATTAAATGCTACTCGAAATTTTTCCACTATAAGGAAAATCTATGAATTATAACAATGTTTCTGATTTATTATTTATGGGCAATAATACGGTTTTTTAAAACTAAAATATGGCACAAAAAAAGTTAAATCTAGCAAAAAAATACAACTATATTAAAATCTTCTTTGCATAATGTTATATACAATTATAGTAAAATTATTTACAGAAATCGCACATCATATAGGTTTCATTTTTAAGACTATAGTATTTTTTGTTTTACAAAATGATAAGTGGTGTACTTTTCCAATTGATTCATATTATATAGTATGATTTAGAAATATACTATTTTATTGGTTACCTGGTGACTGTTAAAACTCTTTCGAAAATATCATTAAACTATAATAAGTAGACAGTAGTAATGACAAAACAGTATTGATGCATACCTAAATGTGTGCATTTAAGAATAAGAATAAGAACAATTTTATTGGCCAAACAAATTTTTTTTACATAATACATTTATAACATATGGAAATATTTCAAATTAAAATAAAATAAAATAATGTAATATAATATAATAGTATTGATATAAAATGGCCCAATTCACCATTGAGGTAGGACCTTGTCTTAATGAAATTGGAGTTTCTAATCATCTATATATAACAAGTTTACATATTTAGATATGTCTATGATTACAAATATTTGAATTTTAAAACGATAATAATTATACAAATCAAAAATACAATAGAAGAAAAAAATAATATGTTACCTGGTGTCTATTAAAACTCTTTCGAAAATATTATTAAACTATAATAAGTAGACAGTAATAATAACAAAACAGTATTAATGCATACCTAAATATGTGCAATTATTTTATTGATTCGAATTATAATAAATTATTTTAATATATATATATATTATTGGTTATTATATATTAGTTTTACATAATTGTTTCGGAATGTTCTATTGAATTATTTTTTAAAAATGTAAACAGACTTACTACCTAAATAAAATAAATATTTTAGTCAATAAACACTTGATCCGTAATTATTATAAACATAGAAAAATTGAAATTAATAGTTATTTATAATTTAAATAATTTTATTAAATTGTAATCAATGTAAACATGAAAAACATTTTAAATCAAACTTAAATTTAAATTGCATTTTTGTCAAATTAAATGTTTAATTTCTCATTATCCTTTAAGCACTATATCATTATAACTAATTACCTTTGGTATGGATTATTATCTGTGGTTGTTTGCAATTGAGTATTTAATATTATAATAAATATAACAATATTCTATTGTATGTTCAATTATAATATAAAGAAATGTATAATACCTATTCTTTTATAAAAAGAAAAATCTTATCCTATTAATTTCAAATATTGCCGACGGAAAACGATGCATTTTATTTATATTGTAATAAATATATTATAGTATTTAGACAAATAATTCAATGACCTTTTACCATAATTGACTAAATGACAATCTGTCGATAATGATTTATCATAAACAAAAAAGAAAAAAGAACCGGATGGACATCGTTCTGCTGTACAGTAGGGGGTAGAGGGGACCTCGTTCATAGGTCATTACAATAGGTTTGTTAAATTTGAATACATTGATGTAATGCTATGATGTAGATGTAATTTATATTATATATAAATAAAATTATAACATTATAATATAAATTATATAATTAATCACAGGAGTTATAAGAAGTTATAAGAAGTCATTCGTGCTAAAAAATTAAATTAAATTTAATGCGTAAGTTTAGTTAGAAATTATATACTATAATGTTATCCACCGATTAAATGCTACTCAATATTTTTACACTATAAGGAAAATTTATGAATTATAACCATGTTTCTGATTTATTATTTATGGGCAATAATACGGTTTCCAAGAAACTAAAATATGGCCCCAAAAAAAATTGAATCTAGCAAAAATATAAAACTATATTAAAATATTGTTTGCATAATATAATATACAATTATAGTAAAATTATTTACAGACATTGCACATCATATAGTTTTCATTTTTAAGTCTATAGCATTTTTTTTTTTACAAAATGATAATCGGTGTACTTTTCAAAATGATTCATATTATTTAGTATGATTTAGAAATATACGAGTTTAATGGTTGTCTGGTGACTGTTAAAACTCTTTTGAAAATACCATTAAACTATAATAAGTAGACAGTAGTAATGACTAAACTGTATTAATGCATACCTAAATATGTGCATTTATTTATTAATTTTAATTATAATATAATTATAATAAATTATATAAATATGTATATTATTGGTTATTATAAATTAGTTTTACTTAATTTTTTTAGAATGTTCTAATGAATTATTTTTAAAAGTACTTACAGCAAATTTATTATCCAAGTAAATTAAATATTTTAGTTAATAAACACTAGATCTGTAATTATGATAAACATAGAAAAATTGAAATATATAATTATTTAAAGTGTAAATAATTTTACTAAATTGTAAACAAGAAAATCATTTTAAACCAAACATAAACTTAAATTGGATATTTATCAAATTAAATGTTTAATTGTTCATGATCATTTAAGCATTATCACATTATGATTTTTGACTATTTACCTTTGGTATGGCTTATTATCTATGGTTTATTGCAATTGAGTATTTAATATTATAGTAAACATAACTATATTCTATTGTATGGTGTATTAAAACATAAACAAATGTATAATATTCTTTTATAAAAAGACAAATCTTCTTTTTCTATTAAATTTAAATATTGTGGATGGAAAACAAAATATTTTATTTACATTATGATAAATATATTATAGTATTTAAATGAAAAAAAAGATGACCTTTTACTATAATTGACTAAATGTCAAATGATTTATCAGAAATAAAAAAGAAAAAAGAACCGGATGGACCTCGCACTGCTATACAGTAAGGGTGGAGGGGACCTCGTTCATGGGTCTTTACAATAAGTTTGTTAAATTTGAATACATTGGTCATTGATGTAATGCTATGATGTAGTTATAATTTATATTATATAAAATATAATTACAATATTATAATATAAATTATATAACTGATCACAGGAAGTATAAGAACTCATTCATGCTACAAACATGTTAAAAAAAGTTTAATGCATGAGTTTAGTTATTACTTGTATACTATAATGTTATGCATCGATTAAATGCTACTCGAAATTTTTCCACTATAAGGAAAATCTATGAATTATAACAATGTTTCTGATTTATTATTTATGGGCAATAATACGGTTTTTTAAAACTAAAATATGGCACAAAAAAAAGTTAAATCCAGCCAAAAAATACAACTAGGTATATTAAAATGTTGTTTGCATAATATTAATATATACAATTATAGTAAAAATATTTACAGACATTGCACATCATATAGGTTTCATTTTAATACTATAGTATTTTTAGTTTTACAAAATGATAATCGGTGTACTTTTCAAAATGATTCATATTATTTAATACGATTTAGAAATAAACGAGTTTAATGGTTATCTGGTGACTGTTAAAACTCTTTTAAAAATATCATTAAACTATAATAAGTAGACAGTAGTAATGACTAAACTGTATTAATGCATACCTAAATATGTGCATTTATTTATTTATTTGAATTATAATATAATTATAATAAATTATACATATAATATGTATATATATGATTGGTTATTATATATTAGTTTTTCTTAATTGTTTCGGAATGTTCTAATGAATTGTTTTTTAAAAATGTATAGCAAATTTGTTACCTAAATAAAATAAATATTTTAGTCAATAAACACTTGATCCGTAATTATTATAAACATAGAAAAATTAAAATAAATAATTGTTTAAAATTTAAATAATTTTAGAAAATTGTAAACATGAAAAACATTTTAAAACAAACTTAAATCTAAATTGATGTATGTCAAATTAAATGTTTAAATCACATAGTAGTTACATAATATTTTTTAATAATATAGCGTTTTATTTTTATGATATAAGTTATGTCATATATATTCTAATCTAATTTATATTTAATGGTATTGAAAATATGATATGTTACATTAGTAGTCGTCAACTGATCTATTTTTATAGTCATGTCATATTATTTATAGTTTATTCGTGGAATGAAATATTTATAAATATTTTTTTTTTTGTGGTTCAAAGCCTGCAGTGCATTGTCCAATATTAACATGGTTTAAACTTTCTTCTTTTTTAATGTGGTAATAAATGTCCAAATTAATGAGAGGTGCGGACTTATTATAGAATTAAAAGAATTATGCCAACCTTTGATCGAATTGTTTGTTCGTGGAATATCATCATCTAACGTTGAATAAAAATTCCAAATTTTCATTTAAAATAAATGGACGCCTCTAGTTTTATGGTTAAGTTTACCAATCCATGTTACTTCGAAATAATCAATTAGGTTAGATAACATTTCTTGTTGGTGAAGTTGAGTAAAATTTTCAACGGCAGCATTACATAATATTCTGAATAGTGCAATGTTTCTTCTTTTATTCTTGAAACATTTGCAGGAACTTGAACATTTTATTGGACCTCCATATTTTTTCTAAAATATAATAATAATTCAGACATGTGATATATGTGATATGCATAATTGTATTGCATTATCATCAATAAATATTTAAATAAAATCATATTATAATTAAACTTAATGTATTAACAAATAATCATAGCCTATAATTAAGTAATTTACAATAAATTATTACAATACCTATGTATCTCCAAAAGACCGACTAAATATTTCTTCCGATAACAATTAAATCATATCATATAATGTCAATTGTCAATTACCTAACTAACCGATTATATTTTATATTAAATAATTCGATTTTATTATGGTTAGAACGTTTATTATATAATGTACTGATATAATTAAATAAGATTAAGAATGGTCAAACTATATTATTATTACAATAATTAAAATAAGTAATTTACGAAAATAATTTACTAGGTATTATTTTTAAAACCATGATGTGTTATCAATATTTCAGATACTGGTACAATTAAATAAATAAGGACAACAACAATCGCATTTTGGATTAGGCTTTATAAAAGAACAAATATTAACCAATTCAAAGTCCAGTCGACGACTTGGTCTACGTCAGTCTTATCTACGGCCAGTCCATGGCTACCTAGTCTGCAGGCTACCACGTTTGATTGTCATATTTTAAAATGCGAATGTTCTGTCATATTAATCACATATATATTTTATTCAATTTTAATATACTAAAGTTCATTTAAGTATATAAACATTTTTCTTATCTAACTTCATCTTTCAGTATATGAAAAATTAAACATATTTACATTTTCGTGAAGTGCAAGGTAAAAGATATAAATTATTAAAAATAAAATTGGTGTTTATATATAATAAAGGTGCATATTCTATATATGACACTAGTACTATAGTTGTGTATGCGATATAAAAATATATAATTAATATATAACTTAATATACTAATAAAGTAATACAACCGAGTTTACAAATACGTTAATAAGAGTGCATATATCGTTCTTAATTTGAAATTCGGCTTATTACATAATATGTATTTGTACCTAAACTTAAATAAGTGGATTGTCAGACACTTTCGATACAAAAGTGTCATTTATATAAAAGATGTAAAGTAAAGACGGTTTTAACATTTTATTTTATTTATAACTATTACAATATTATAAATGTACATATCAAAGTTTGACATTTAATATCTGTCCCTCGTTACCTCCAAGATAAATGCAATAATAATATTGGAATCTTTCCATGGTTTTCTTCATAAATGTTTATAAATCTGGATTATTCATATAAGTTGCATCCGTCCGAAACCGTGATCAATTGATTTCGAAACTTATTCTTGGTCTTTGTATACGCTGAAAAACTAGTTTCACCCAAATAGGAAGTTGCGAATGGCAATGAAATGGTTATAGCTTTTATGAATAAATTTTCGTAATCACTTTCTATGGCAATCTAAAATTTCTCAATTTTCAGTGACTCGAACTTCAGAAAGAATCTTCAATTCAGAAGAAGATTTTGTTTCAAGTAAATAGATAGGATTTTTGACTTTTTCTAAATTGTAAATGGATTATATAATTATAATGATGAATATTTTATCATAAGATAAGGAAAAGTGTTATCGAGAAGAGGAGCTATTCTGTGTTCGAAATCTGTAATTCAAATCAAACATATTGTTACCTAATTCATTTGTATATTCCCAAATTTTTCACGGAACCCTAGTTGGGAAACACTGTACTGTAGTGCACAGTCTTGGTGACTCCGGTGCGGCGGTGCACACTTGTTAACGCCCGCCGTCACCGGCCTTTCCGCGGGCTCGTATCCTAGGGCAACGGTGGGTGTCCCTGGTAACGGTGCGTATCGCGGGCACCGTCCGTTTATCCCGGTAAAGCTCGAAGCCGGTCGTCCGGGCGCACCGAACGGACTACGACGCCAACGACCTCGACAGTACGACAAAGGGATGGGCTCAACTGACTAGTTTTGACTACATTCGACTAAATTCGATAGTTTGAGTAAAATTATCAGATAATCATTCGAATGAATAATTGCGTGACCTTATGTTTTTATCCATGTGGGCCCTATTATTTTTCAAATGTTCATTAATGACCACATAAATATAAAAAAAAAAAATGATATAATATTAATAATTTTGTTGCTATTATATAATTGATTGATTTACATGGAATATATGAGTATAAAACAATACAAATTTTACTGGAAAAAATATTTTTAAGAAAAATTAAATTAAAAGAAAAAACTTTGTAAATTAACGCGATTCCTGTACTTCCGATTTACTACTTATGTTTTCGATATGGGCTTCCAAACTTGTCGCTGAGACTCGTAATACAGCGTGAAAATGTATTTTCATCACTAAGGCGTAAAGAGCGTTTATTTTTTCTGTACTTGACAATCGAAAATGTCTGTTCACGTATATATGAGTATGTCATGTACTTGCCAACGCCACTACAAGTGTTTGTGAAAATTGTCTGATTCTCGGGAATGTATACGTCAAGAATCAACATATAACTATAAAATTGAGACAAACTAGTTGCTTCCTGAAAACATTTTTTTAGAACCTTGTCATATTGAAGTTCTATAACTTCCAGTTGTTAATAATTATTCTTGACATCATTTATGTCCAAAATATTATTGAATAAAAATAAAACACGAGAATTAAACATCTTTGTGAGGACCATAGAAAATTACTTTGCGGGCCGCGGATTGCCGACCCTTGTTTTTAACCGTTGAATATTCTACCAAACCATCGGATACTATTCGAATGAATAATTGCACGAGCGAATGTTTTTAACCATCGAAGTTATTACCGAGCGGATACTATTCGAATGAATAGAATGATTAAGGTCTATGAGGGGGGATGGTTCAATGATGAACCGATAATTGGATAGTGTTACACTATTACCGAATCATTCGTTAGTTTATGAATAATCCAATAGTTTTAAAATATCCACTAGTTCCGGCTAGTTTCCATTCGGTTTTGCCCGTCAGTAGTACGACACTCCACGCGTTCGCCACCCTATCGTCTATCGTGTGCGCATACATGTATTTTTACGTGCGCGTGTACGTGTGTCTACGTCGATCAATAAAACACGAAAAGCGAAACCGACAAAGCGCCCGACACGTCTATTACGCGCGCACGCACGCGGCTCCCTCGTCCTTGATCGATATGCGACCGACCGCGGCACACCACAAACATCAACTAGGGATGGAAATTTTTATGGTGAACATCGATGTATCGATTCATATTTACCAAAACGTCTAAACAATATTAAAATAAAACCATATAAAACGGTATCGAAATGAAATGGTGAATTTTGTTCAAGATTATAATTTTATAGTCATATAGATTCGTGGGAACTTATATCAGCTATATTAGACCGGGTTCCCACGACTTATATATTTGACGAATATTTGCTATTCGTGGATACCCGCCATGCCGTAGGAACGGGGTACTTGTACGAATATTCAGTATCAGTAATTGCTATTTGTCACCTTTCCGCAAATTGTCGGTTAAACTGACACGAGTCAAAGGAAATTATATTACCGAAATGTATAATATATATTCGTTGACTAAACTAGTCGTGGTAACCTAGCTGTATATTAAATGTCTAAATCAATGCATTTTCGACTACCGTGTGATTTCGTTTGTACCTATGGGTGTAAATATATCGATAGGGCACTAGTTCTCTATAATAAATAACGATAATTCACACATCTTTGTTATGATATACGCAACTATTTTCTCGGAGCACATACTTATAAAACTATTTGAATACGTTTCATCTCAGAATCAAATATAATACAGAGATCTCTAATTTACGGCCCGCGGGTCGGACGCGACCCATCAAGCTTTTTCAACTGGCCCGCCAAGCTAACTTATATTAAAAAAGAACGGGTGGGCCTCGGTTTACAGTACAGTTGGGGGTGGAGTGACCCTCGTTTATAGGATAGGTCATTATTACAATGGATTTGATAAATTTGAATGCAACGATAGATATCATTGTATACGAATAACGATTCTGAACGGAGTTAATATGTTTGTCAAAAATGTAATAATATAGTACTTTAAATTTAAATTGAATTATACTGCAATTTCGTAAAAATTTAAATTTCAAACGGTCATAAAATTTTTCTTTAAAGCCCGGTAGAAATTGTTTTATATATTTTTGAAGATTAGCATATGGACAACCTAGTGTTAAAATTTTGAACCTTAAGTATAAACAGAAAAATATTTATGAATTTTCAACTACAAAATAACTTGCAAATTATCGCGATTTTAACATATTTTATACAAACTTGAACTTTATGGGCTTATAAAAAAAATCTGAGTGAAACCATCTCTGATATTTTTTAGTTACAATTAGTATAACTTATATTTAATCTTTTAATTCATTTTCAAGAGTTTTTGGACAGCCAAAAAATTTTTACAGATATTTTAAAAAAAAAAACTTACAAAAATCGAAAATTTAAATTTTCTATAAACAAATCAAAATATATCAAAATACTTTGAAAACATAGAGAACACCAATATAAATATTTGATGAAAATTTCAAGTTGTTGCAGTTTTTTGTTTTTGAGTTACAGCATTTTAAAAAAGCCGATATGATTTGTTAGTCTAGAATTTTATATATTATATTATATTTTACATGTAATTTTATGTCAATATTCGCTGTTCAAACGCTTATAAAAAAAAATTGTGCCTATGGATTTTAATAATTTTTGAATGACAATAAAGACTACTTGTGTAAAATATTCTATTAAATTTTTAAGTATTTTGTGTTAGTCAATTTCTTTTTATCACTGATTATAAAAAAAAAAAATGTAAAAAATTCGAATTTTTTAAATGTCTATAAGTGGCTTAAAAATCAATATAATATTTTGAAAAAAATATGACATAAAGGAAATACTTATCTTAACAACTGGTGAAAATTTTAATTTTCTGTGACTTATACTTTTTGAATTATAAGAAATATTTAAAATTGTTTGACCATAAATTGCTATTTTATGCAATTTCGTAAAAATTTAAATTTCAAACGGTCATAAAATTTTTCCTTTTGGTCCGGTAGAAATTTTTTTATACATTTTTAAAGATTTGCTTATGGACAAACTAGTGTCAAAATTTTGAACCTTAAGTATAAACAGAAAAAATGTTATGAATTTTTATCTACAAAATACCTTGCAAATTATCGTGATTTTGACACATTTTATACAAATTTGAGTTTATGAGCTTATAAAAAAAATTTGAGTGAAATGATCACCGATATTTTCTAGTGCAAATAAGTTAAGCTTATTATAAACCTTGCATTAAATTTTCGAGAGTTTTCGGCCAGCCAATTAAATTTTATAGGTGTTTAAATAAAAAAATTTACAAAAATCGAAAATTTAAATTGTCTATAAATAAGTCAAAATATGTCAAAATACTTTGAAAACTTAACCATGTATAGAGAACACCATTATAAAAATTTGATAAAAATTTCAAGTTTTTTCGGTGTTTCGTTTTTGATTTAGAGAATTTTAAAAAAATGTATTTTGTAAAAACGTGATTTTGCGTAAAATTTCCCGGTTTTTCGTAATTTTTTTATCGTTTTTTTCGATTTTTTAAAAAATTATTGAAAAAGTTGGATTTTTCAATCACCCAAGTACCATCTACATTCACTTTTCTTTCAGAAAAGTTGCTGTTTAAGAAAATCGAAGCATTTTTACTACCAAAAATCGTGTTCTCAGACACAAAAAAAAAAACACACATCATTGTAAAACTAATAGATTCCATTACTCCGTTCAGAATCTAAAAGAAGTCATAGAACTGTAGCCGAGTATCTTAGACCTTATGCCGAAATAAAATTAAATAGTTAGGATCATTTATTACCCTTGTATTTTTCGTTTACAATTCTACAGTTTTCTCATCAACTAATTAACTACCATATGAATTATTTGGTATACAGGACATCATTAATAATAGGTACCTTTCAAATTAAAATTTGAGCCTAAACAGTGAACCAAAATACTTCGGTCTACGATGACTACTTATATGATTTAAAATATACGGAAGTAAATGAAAAAAAATATATAATATTGTTAAAACACATCTAAAACCAAATTACATCTATTATGATTATGACCATTTAAAGTGTTAAAAATTGTGAGTAAAGAAAATATTTTAGTTGAAAGAGGAAGAAGACATGTTACACTTCATAAAAATTATGTTAATGTATACCATACTAACTATGCTGATTAAAATAAATTAACAATACTCAAATTTTATTTGTTACAGATAAAGGAAATAAAATAATCTATATAAATTTATAACAGCGTAATAAATTAATTTTAATTAATAATAAAATTAAGAATATTCTATAATAAAAGTATCTAGAATAAAAATAAAAATGCACAGAGCAAAACCATTTTTCGTCAAATTACTTGAAAATATACAAGCAGATATAAAGTTAGAGAAAAATGAAAATGAATATTTCAGTCTAAGAAGACACTTAGTTAATACAAATAAATTAATGCGAAATAAATATACTAAATCCGAACTAAAAAGCATAAGATATAATTTAACAAATGCCGTTAAAGAACTGACAACACTCGACGATAAATATTTACCAGTAGGAGTGGTAATACTTTCGGAATATGAAGAAGCACCGCAAGACAGTATGTTTTAAAAAATCATAAATAAAAAAAAAAAGTAGTAATGACGAGTTGGACATTCTTATATTTTATCGTACACGACAGTCGCGAGTAGTTTACCTAGAGTTTTTGTTAACGATTGTGCATATTTGTATTTAATTTTATTTATTATTTCTAATAATTATTAATTAAACAATATTATTCATTTATTTATTTATTTAAATTATTTTCCCTAAAAAAAATTAATGACATAGGATATTAGACATAGAACTTCATAAGTTACTTTTTAGAATAATATCGTTAATCGCCATGTTTGTGGAAAACAAAATCAAAATACCCCACTAATAAAAATCTAAAAAATAAAGCTCACGATGAATTGGTTGATTTGTGGAAACATATTGGACGCCAATCGAGATTTCGTAGTTAAAAAAATACAGTTTTCGAGAATATTTCCGCAAGGAACTAAAAAAACCCAAGCATTCCAAATGAAGCGGAAGGTCGTCTCCTGATGAAGTCTATGTTCCCACACTATGGTATTATTACCTTTTGGACTTCGCTGTAGACCAAAAACTTCCATGAGCAACATAAACAACAAAGAACATACATTTGACGGAAATCAAAATCCAGATGAGGTAAAAAACTTTAAGTTTTGTAATAAATGCATAATATTTAATTATTTATTGAATTAAAATTAGAAAAATAAAAAAAAACACCATTCTTCTAACATAAATATTTTATCAATATTATTATTATGTATGTTAACATATTATTATTAATAGTACCATAGAGGTGATTTTATTTAGTTACAAATTAAATACAAGGTGATAATAAAAGGTACATAATATTAAAAATATAATATATTATAATAATTAATCCGAGAAATTTAAATAGATTTGTATTACATACATTACTTATTTCCAGTCGTTATCATATCTTTCTGGAAATGCACTCATCCTTGATAATTAAAAAAATGTACCTATGTAATAGTCCCTGTTTATTTTTACCTCAGTAGAAGTAAATATTTCTATGTCGTGTACGGTGTATCCAGAAAGTTTATTCTTGATTTTTGCCTCCATTCGCAATTTTGAAATACGTTTATATCATCTTGTTTATCAAACATTGATGGAGTGGCGTAAAATCCTCCCCGTTTCCTGAAAATATATTAATTGCATATATATATATATATATATATGCTAATACAGCAGATGATGTATTTTAAGGAGTTAAGTTTATAGCTCGTTGCAACAATCTATATCGTGATAAAATCAGTCCAAATGGTTTTCTCGCAATTTCGAGGTTGAGATCGATAATTATTAAACACTCGCGGTTACTTCATTTGTAGAAAACTAAAACAAATCGATGTAAAAATTGACGTACTTAATATTACTTTATTTATGTACCTAAATATAGTTTTAAACTATATTTAATATTTTTTTCCAAAAATATATTGTAATTATACTAAAATTGAAATTTTTTACCCTCATTTTGAAATGTTTAGCAGATTTTTATGTAAATATATTTTCATATTTCTGTTTACGATCTTTCATTTTTTCTATAAATAAATCCATATTGTTAAGTAGAAAAACATCAACACACCCGTTACTGAAATTAATGCTAATGATGATGTACAACTTCGATTAACCGAGTCAACGACGGCGAAATGTTTTCACTTGCCTAACAGACTTAATATGTTAAAATAAACGAAAAGGATCTGACCTTCATGATGAATTTTTAAAAATCTGAATGTGTAAAATATTACCTATATACTTTTTTAATCCGAGCATAATTTATTAGAGTTCAACACTGTGGTTTAGTCAGTATATTAAAAAAAATACAAATGCAACGTTTAGGTAGTGTTCAAAATCATTTTCTTCGATTTATGGCCTTCAAATATAATATAACTGGGATGCAACATTCTCCTTATCAATCCCTACTATAGTTTTTTGATATTAATGGTATATCTGAACGAAGGAAAATAACAGATTTGAAATATTCATTTAAGCTTGTTAATTGTTTTATAAATTGTTCTTAAATTATAGGTTCTCTCAAAAGTCAATTGTAACTTCTCTCAATGTAAAACTAGGTCTACCACATAGAACAAATTATGCTTTAGCTTCTCTTATAAATAGGACCATTTCAATAGCTATTGATCTTAAAATTGAATTTTTTATTTTTAATTCTATTAAATCATTTAATGTAATTATGTAAATAGAATTGATGTATTAAAATATTTGTGTTAATGTGTTATTGTAATTTATTATTAGGTATTGCCAAATTATTGATAATTGTATGTTTATGTTGAACTATAAATTGTATATTATTGTAATTGGATCATATGATCCATTGAAATTTCTAAAATGAATAAAAATAAAATAAAAAAAGAACCGAACTCGCTCTGCTGTATAGTATATTATTGTAATTGGATCATATGATCCATTGAAATTTCTAAAATGAATAAAAATAAAATAAAAAAAGAACCGAACTCGCTCTGCTGTATAGTAGGTTGTGGAGTGGACTTCGTTAATAGGATTGGTCATTATAATGGTTGTGTTCAACTTAAATAAAATGAATGGAGATGATTTGACAGCGTAGAATATTATACTATATTTAAATTGTAATATTATGTAAATATTCGCATTTCAAAGGCTTATAAAATCAATTATGTCTATGCATTTTAATAATTGTTGAAAGACAGTAAAAAAAACTTTTGTGAAATTATCTATTAAATGTTCAAGTATTTTGTCCAAACAACAATTATAAAAAAAAAGAATATTACAAATACTTATAAATTGCTATTAAAATTCTTGAAATGCATAGTCACAATTATATTTTAGAATCATTTGAAAAGCAAATATTGATATAATATTACAATTTAAATATAACATAATATATTACCTATAAATACTAAATTATTCTAAAATGACAAATCACCTCCGTTTAGAATCGTTTTTCGTTTACAATGATATCTAGCATTACATTCAGATTTAATAAATCCATTATAACGATATATGAACGAGATGCACTCCATCACTTACTGTACAACAGATCGAGTCCCTGTCCGGTTTTTTTAATTTTTTTTCGCGATGCTTTAGAAAAATATTGAAAATTTTTAACTCTTAACTTGCCAATGAACCAATTAGATTTTTTTACTTTCAGAAATATTGCTAAAAAAGGAATTAGTAGTGTTTATACTTCTCCAAAACGTGTCGTCTGACACAAAAATAAGATACACTCATCACTGTATGCCATGATATACATAGTACATTAAGGTACGTAACAAAACAGCGAACAGTGTTCGTATGTAACAAATCAGCGAACTTGAAACATTTTGACGAACAAACTGGCGATTCACAAGTTGTCGATATTTCGACGTAACATCAAATGATGTTAAGATGTGTACACACTAGCGTAACAAGGCGATGAACATTTAACCGATCAGTTCGCCGATTTGTTACACTAGTTTGTACGCACCTTTATGTGTTATATAATTAATAATCATGTTCAAATAGTTATAATGTAAAATGCAAACCTGGACAAGGTAATGAAACTTTTTAACTGAGTTGAGTTAAGTTAACAGGTTCTTTTTTCAGTTAAGTTACTAATTAAGTTAATTAGTATGGTAATCACATTATTAAGTTACAGATTAAGTTAACTTCAATTAATAAGTTTAGTTAATTACAAGAAAAAAAAACTCTTAAGGTGTCAAAGAGATCTACTCATAATTTACAAAACTTAATAAACATTACAATGAAAACAAATAAATTAACCTCAGCCATGCTTGTTTTCTAATTTTTTACCCTACATTTATGTATAAAAAAAGTATATACATACAATTTCTTTGTTAAGATGATTTTAAAGTATTCAAAATATCAGATTTAAGATCATTTTTGTAGTTTTATTAATTTATCACTCAATCATTTTGATTAATATCACATAATAATAATTCATTGTGCAACAATGACCAAATGTAAAATAATTATTTATTATGAACTTGTAATCAAACGTGGGATTGAACAAGAATGTTTTTTTGGTTTTGAAATTCAAAATTAACTTAATTGATAAAAGTGAAAAAAAATACGGTTATTTTAAGTTAACCTTGGAGTTAAGTTAATTTTATCTGAAGGAATTAAGTTAAGTTAATAAGTTAAAATAACTTTTAACTTAACTTGTAACTTATTAACTCGTTAATGCTCAAGCTTGGACTAAAATGTACCATTGAAATATAATAGATGTAGATAGTAAGGGTTAGGAACATTTTTTTTTATAAATAAAAAAAATGTGTTATATAATATGACACAATTATTATTAAGAATTAAAAGGAATAATTAATACTTGAAATCTTTTTTTTTATGATGTATACATACATTTTTTTAATATATTTACAGCTTAGCTTTAACTTTTTTTTATTTATTGGAATTTAAATTTGCAAAATAGACGTTCTCAAGGCTTCTGTTTTTTTTTTTTTTAAATATTGTTACTTTTTATTTTCTATTTATACAGTAGTAAGTCAACTATGACAAATAATTTGTATACTATAATATTTTATTTAAATCATTGTATTTCATCATTCAATCATTTAAATGTGAAATAATTTCGTAAAATTGTAATAAATGGGAATATATCTTCATGTAGTTTTTTTTTTTTTTTAATTCAAATATTTCTTAGCTTTTTTCCGGATTGTGTTTGACAAACTTTGTGCTGATATACCGGTACTAAATATTCTTAATGTAATGAAAGTACTTATGAAAAAATTTTACTGGAAAAGACTAGATACATAATAGACCGAAGCACGTTAGTTGGTTAGGTGTGGTGAAAAAGACATGGTGGGAGCTGCGGCCAAATTTGCAGGAACATGAACAATGCGTATAAAAGAGGGATAGTATAATTTGGTATTGACAGCAAAAAGTCTAAATGGTCTATATTACGAAAAATTAAAATCAAAATTAAATTCGATTACAAAGAGTCTCGCTTTTAAGGTCCACCGAGTAGACTCTGTCGGTGTTCAAGAAAAAAGCAAACGTCCAAAAGGAGAGTAAATTATCGTATTGGCTTTTGTGTCACAATGGTCAATATCGATCGTTTCGTAGATTCGTTCGAGGAATTCTGTTTTGCGTTTGTGTTGGTGTCACACACGGGATCTAAGGCCAAAGCAAACTAGTTGGTTTCACTACACCATGTGTTCATTATACAAATATGGAAACACGTTCGTATTATAATCGTATTTTCCCATGTCGAAACAGCAAGCTTTATTAAATTTACGGAGAAGCCGCTTATCTGTTTCCATATATAACGAACACCAAGTATATCATACTAAATATTATAGCACAGTATAGTATATACTATATACATAATATAACAATTTAATTGAACATATATAATAATGCACTATATTATGCAAATATTGCAAATGCATCTATATGATGTACATGCATAGGTACCTCTCGACTTACTGAGGTGTCTATTTTTTATAAATAATTGCTTTTATAATTGCAACCCATCGGCCGGCATAGGTAGTACCGGTGTGATAATAGTTGCGAGCACAGCTATGGTTACTTTTAAAATATTTAATACCAAACAGTGTGTGAAAATGTGTGCATAATAATGTTGTAAACACAACTGCAAACTGCACACATGCAGGGCTTGAATCAAAAAGAATCAAAAAAAAAAAATATATAATGTTATGATTTTTTTTCATATATCGTTTTTGGTAATTTAAACGTTAACGTATTTACGTTTTTCGTTATTGAAAATTAAAACTTTATTCATTTTTTTATTTTTTTTAATTGTTTAAAATGTTTTTAATTGTTAACGCTAAGAGAAGACCTGAGTAAATTGGCGAACGAGGTAAGTTAATGAATGGTTAAAACTTTGATAAAAAATTACAATCGTTCTACAAGATGCAGTATAACAATACTGTAAAAAAAGAACCAGAGAATGGTCTCTCTCTGCTATACAGTAGGGAGTTCATCTCGTTAATTGGATAGGTCTTTAATGGATATTGAATTTTTTATTTCTGAACACAATGCTAGGTATCATTGCATACGAAAAACAATTCTGAACGGAATTGATTTGTTAGCCTAGAGTAGGTAGATATATAATATATTATGTTTTATTTAAATTCTAATATTACGTCTATACTCGTATATGCTGTTCAAACTCTAATAAAAAAACAACCGTAACAATGGATTTCAATATTTTTAAAATAACAATAAGAAAAACTTCTGTGAAATCTTCTATTAAATGTTCTAGTATTTTGTAACAGCCAAATTGTTTTTATCAACAATTATAAAAAAAAATCGAATAATTCAAATGCCTATTATAGTAGCTTAAAAATGAGTATATTATTTTTTTTTAAAAAAATGACTTAAAGTAAATGCCAATCTAAACCACTGGTAAAAGTTTCAAGTTTCTGTGACTTGTACTTTTGAATTATAACAAATATTTGAAATCGCTGAGGATAAATTGTTATTTTATTCAATTTCGTAAAAGTTTAAATTTAAAATAGTCATAAAAATTATTCCTGAAAATCCGGTAGATATTTTTTTATAGTTGTTTGCAGAGTAATTTATGGATAACCTTGTGTTACAATTTTTTGAACCTGAATATTAATGGAAAATTTTTTACAAATTTAAAACTACAAAATAACTTGCAAACTATCGTGATTTTGACATATTTCATAAAATTTTGAATGGGCTTTTTTAAAAAAAATTGTGTCCTATGATTTTCAATTTTTTTTAACTACGATAAGTAAAACTTATAAAAACCTTTTATTAAATTTTCAAGATTTTTCATATAGCTACATTTTTTTTATCCCTATTATTATATTATATCCCTATTTTAAAATAAAATATTTAGAAAATTGAAAATTGAAATTGTCTACAAATAGGTCAAAAAAAGTTTGAATACTTCGAAAACTTAACCACGTATAGAAAACGCTAATATAAATATTTGGTAAAAATTTCAAGTATTTGCGTTTTGGTTTTTGAGTTAGAGCATTTTAAATAAATTTTGTCAAAATTGTGGTTTTGTACAATATTTCTCATTTTTTCGTAATTTTTTTATCGTTTTTCTCGACGCTTTAAAAAGTAATAAAAAAGTTTGATTTTTGACATATCTAAGTACCATTTACTTTCACTTTCCTATCAAAAAAAGTTGCTGTTTGAGAAAATTGAAGCATTTTTACAGCCAGATAACGTAATGACAGATACAAAAATAAAAAATAACAAAACAAACATCGTCGTAAAACCACTCCGTTCAGAATCTAAAATATGGTGCCAATTTTTCGGTAGTGTAAAAACTACCAAAAAAGGCAAAAATCTGTAGACCTTGTTTTAACAACTCATTGGTAGAGTACGCTTATATTAATTGCCATCAAATGCAGAAAACTGTGTAAAAAAATTTTAATTTTTTAAAAAATATTTCTAATTAGTTATTACTACATTTTTAATTTCATTGAATTTTTTATATTTTTTTCTTGTTGTGTATAAAGGGTTTTAACCATGATATGTGTTTATTAAAAAATACAAATATTTTCATTACACACAGTACAGGGATACTTTTCTATGTCCTGGTATTATCATTGCATTTTTATAATTATTGATAACCAAAATTATAATTTTATCAACATAATTATTTTTATTTCTATCACTCAAATAACCTATAGTAATATTACATCAAAATGCTCCCCAAATTTTCCCGCCCCTAAAATGTTACCACCCGGGGCCCAAGCTCCCCCTAAATACGTCCTATATCTAGGACAAATCGCTGTCACCGTTTCGTCGTCGCCACTTGGCTGTAAAACCATTTTGCCATCGCCATTTGGCATTTTGACGTGAGGCCACTTCGTCGTTAAAAAATACCTAATAAGTTAGAAATAATAATAATAATAATAAGATAACGTAAATAATAAGATAATTTTAATGGTATATTTTGAGCATTATACTCATTATTATTTATTTGACATTAAAGAAATTTAAAAAATATTTAGATATAGAAAAAAGATTAATCTAAAAAATTTTGAGTAATTACTAAAATCTTGGTTTAATTTCATTTTTGCGATGAATTTCCCAAAATTTATCTTTAAAATAATTTTATTACAATAATAAAATATTGACGTGTTATTCATCTTTATTTATTTAGTTATTCATTTTTTATTTATTTACTATGATTTATAAAGTAATACCGATAATAATGATTTTCCCACTACATACTATTAAATGTTTAAAATAATATGTGTCATGTTCAAATTAAGTATTATTATTATTAAATATTGACGAATGTTATGTAAAAATTTGCAATGATTAAAATAAATCTTTAAAATTTATTATTATTATAAAATGTTTACGAGTTTATGATTTTTTTATGAGTGAATTTTTTTTAACGGCGAAGTGGCTTCACGTCGAAATGGTGATGGCGAAATGGTTTACGTCGAAGTGGCGACGGCAAAACGGCAACAACCATGGCCATTTGTCCGTGTTTGGAGAATACCGGGGTTTTCTTCTTAACAAAAAAATCGTGCGAAACTCTAAAACTCCATGGCTATTCCCGATTGCGATCAATACGAGAATATAATTCAACAAATTACAGTTTTGTAGACAAAAATAATACCTACTAATAACTATGAAACGTTTTTCTATAATTATTATTTTATTTTAAGATGACTGGTGCCGGCTATTTATTAAGGAGTAAATCATTGGCAACCTAATCTACATGTTGGGTCTATGCCGCCGTACAGCAATGTATCTGTGAGAGTGTAAATGATTATTAGTGTGAGTAAACCATAGGGTAGGGGTCCAGGAACAATGTGAACGTAGGCGCATGCACATGTCACTGGCAAACAAACGAAATATATAATTGGCCGTTTGACAGACGAAAATATTACTTCACGGAAATAGTGATCACTCTTTATAAATTCAAGATTATTATGAAATTTTTTTTTAATTTATAAATAACAAAATTTTACAAGCCGCATTGAACTCTGATTTTGTAATTCAAATTTCAAATAATGAAATAAATATCGGTAAAAAAATGCGTAAAATTTACTTTTTTTAAAAACTCATTACAAATGTAGAGAATAAATATTGAAAAAACGGAGTTCAATGCAGCCTGTAGAATGTTTCTATCTATTGATATAAAAAAGAAAAATCAAATTTGGTTGATTTTGCGGGGCAGGATCACTATTTCCGTAGAGTGCATTTTTGAGGGTAAAATGACATCGGCACCAGCCGCCTTAAAGGCACGAATATTATCATGGGTCAGTGGCGCACCCAGGAGGGGGCTTTGTGGCCGAAGCCCCCCCAAAAAATATCTTTTTCACTAAATTATACATTATTATAGCATATTTTCACAAATATAGTACTACAATTTACAATGATGAATGATAATGTTTTTTTTTTTTTTTCAAATTGTATTATTAAAGATATACATTAAAGCCTTGGTTTCCTAAAATCGTGTATCGCGCACCACGCAATCACGGATGCGTGTTTGTAGGAAAACACGGCTTAATAGTCTTTAATAGTTCAATAGTACGTGATAAGGTTTGTACATTGTAACAATCGCCGCGGCGTGCCGTTTATTTGTTGCGCTGACATTATTTTTATATTTATAGAAACTAGTGTATTCTAGGTACTAGCGATTACGTTAGATTGGCAGCCATCGACTTTGATTGATAACTATGAAGTCAATAATAATTACGACTTTAGACTATCTGTGGCAGGAAAATATCGTTCGGACAATTTAGTATTTAGTTCGTTTGATTTTGCCGTTGTAACCGTTGCGTTGAATACACTATAGTACCTACTCTGTGTTTCTGTGTAAAAAAAGCTCAGTCAAAAAGCAAACCAGCTGGTACTAGTGGTAGTAGAACTAGTATTCTACTTAACTATATCAGTATTAAACTGAAAATTCCAAAAATCAATAAAACAGCCAATCCTCAAGAACTATTTGATATTATATTTGATACCAACATGTGATATTGTTGGTAATTATGAAAATTTTTCTATCGATATATCATTATTTGTCGATAAAAAACTCAACAACGAAAAAATTCAAATTTCACAAAATGTGTGGGTCCCGAATAATAATTTTAATTTTCCTAATCAACAAATTGGCAATCAAAATAGAAAATCTAATTTATTTTGGTTAACTAAATACAAATGACTAACATATTCAAAAATTGAAGATAGTGCTTTTTGTAAAGTTAGCGTATAATTTTCACCTTCTGAGGCGGGTTATAGTTCCAACCCATTACTTCATACATTTGTCAAAAATGGGTACAATAATTGGAAAAAGGGCTTAGAAAAATTCGAAAAATACAGAAATTTAAACTATCATAAGGAAACTAATTTAAAAGCAGATCATTTTATGGATGTCATGTCAGGAAAAATACTATCGATTTATTTACAAATTGATAAAGTTCATCAGTAACAGGCATTAGAAAATCAAGAAAAACTTAAGCCTATAATAAAAACAATTATTTTATGTGGACGACAATGTTTACCACTTAGAGCACATCGAGATTATGGAACGTTTAACATAAAACAAGAACCTGAAAGCAACGAAGGTAATTTTAGAGCGTTGCTTAGGGCACGAATTGATTCAGAGGAAACAAATTTAAAACAACATTTAGTGACTTGTGGCAAAAACTCAACGTATATTAGTTGGAATATTCAAAACTAAATAATAGATGCTTGTGATGAAATTATTTTAATTAAGCTTGTAACTAAAGTTAACAATGCACAATGTTTTACCGTACTCGCAGACGAAACGTCTGATATTTCCTCTATTGAACAATTCTCATTGTGTGTAAGATATATTGAGTCAATCGATATAAACAGTTTTTAAAATTTGTACCAGTAGAATCAACTTCGATTCAAATTTAGCTAAAAAAGTACTTTTAACAACATTGAATGCATGTGGTATTAACTTAAATTATTTACGTGGACAAGGCTACGATGGGGCTGCATCGATGAGTGGCAAATTTAAAGGTGTACAAGCGTGTATAACAGAAAAGTATTCAACTGCACTCTATGTACATTGTGTTTCACACAGCTTAAATTTGGCTTTATTTAATGCTGTTGATGTAGTACCTATAAGGAATAGTTTTGGTGTTATAGAAAAAGTATACACGTTTTTTAATAAGTACACTAAAACGTTAAATTATTTTAAAAAATCAAATTCAATTTTTAGTTCCTGATATTAATAAAACTAAACTTGTTCAACTATGTCCAACCAGATGGGTTGAACGACACGATTCAATAATAGTATTCAATCAACTTTTATTACCAGTAGTGGCGGCGTTAGAAGAAATACAATTGTGGAACTGTAAAGACTCATCAACAGGAGCATTTTTACTTTTAAATGGTATTCGTCAATCTTCATTTATTATTTCATTACATTGTTCGGAAAAATTATTAGCTTATACTTTACCACTTAGTAAAATACTTCAAACAACAGATATCGATCTTTCTACTGCAGTTAACCAAGTAGAAAGTGTTGTGTCTATTCTCCGTCGACTTAGAAGTAATTCCGAAAATAAATTTAAGCAATTATTTCTAAAAGCACAACAAGTTGCCTCGAATTTAGATCTGACTATGTCTATATCTAGACTAACAAAACATCAAATTAAGCGATGTAATACACCATCGGAAAATATTGAAGAATACTACAGACATTCAATTTTTATTCCATGGATTGATTCATTTCTTAATAGTCTTTTTGATCGATTTTTAAAACATAAGAATCTACTTACAAGTTTTAAATGCCATTTACCGACCGGACAAAATCCAACAGATGAACAAATTTCAAGTTTTAAAAATCTTTTCGAATTTTATGAAAAAGGTATGCAACAAAATAGTTTTTCTGTCACAAAAGCCGAATTTAAATTGTGGTATGAAAAATTCAAAAACTGTTGCTATACCTTACCGCTTAACGCAATCGATGGCTAAAATTTATGCGATTTCAAAATATATGAATCAGTATTTATACATTTGAAAATATTTGCAACGTTACCAGTAAGTACAAGTACGGCTGAGACATCGTTTTCCACGTTACGGCGAATCAAAACCTATCTCCGAAACACAATGGGTCAGTCACGTTTCAATGGACTGGCAAATCTTCACATATATCCAGAAATAGAAATCAAAGAATCCGAAGTTTTAACTGTTCCTTCCAAAAAGGGACCAGAAAACTTAGATTTTAAGTTGATTTTTCATAATTTTTATTTATAAATATAATAATTATAAATATTTTACACATATTATAACATATTATGTACAAAGTGGTAATAATAAAAAACAAATTACTATTTAATATGAGTGGTAATTGTTTACTTGTGTGTAAAGAAAATAGGAAAATGTTTAAGCCCCCCAAAACAAAAATCCTGGGTGTGCGTCTGTCATGGGTCCGTTCTTTATTTTAAAACCGTGAACCATGGTTGATTAGTATCTATAATTACGTCATTCCTTGTTTATTTTGTTCAATTTTTTTTTTGTGTTCACAAACCAAGTAGAATTAATCACGAAAATGTTATGGTGATTATTTCTTTCGCAATATTCATAAATGCTATGTAAAAAAAAAACGATTCTGAACGGAGTTAATATATTTGTCTAAATAATATAGTATTTTATATTTAAATTGAATTACAATGCAATTTCGTAAAAATTTAAATTTAAAACAGTCATAAAACTTTTCCTCTTAAGTCTGGTAGAATTTTTTTTATATATTTTTAAAGGTAAGCTTATGAATAACCTAGTGTCAAAATTTTGAATCTTAAGTATAAACAGAAAAATATTTATGAATTTTCAGCTACAAAATAACTTGCAAATTATCGCGATTTTAACATATTTTATACAAATTTGAACTTTATGGGCATATAAAAAAAATCTGAGTGAAACCATCTCTGATATTTTTTAGTTACAATTAGTATAACTTATATTTAATCCTTTAATTCATTTTCAAGAGTTTTTGGATAGCCAAAAAATTTTTATAGATATTTAAAAAAAAAAACTTACAAAAATCGAAAATTTAAATTGTCTATAAACAAGTCAAAATATATCAAAATACTTTGAAAACATAACCATGTATAGAGAACACCAATATAAATATTTGATGAAAATTTCAAGTTGTTGCGGTTTTTCGTTTTTGAGTTAGAGCATTTTAAAAAAGCCGATATGATTTGTTAGTCTAGAATTTTATATATTATATTATATTTTACATGTAATTTTATGTCAATATTCGCTGTTCAAACGCTTATAAAAAAAAATTGTGCCTATGGATTTTAATAATTTTTGAATGACAATAAAAACTTCTTGTGTGAAATCCTCTACTAAATTTTCAAGTATTTTATATTAATAAATTTTTTTTTATCACCGATTATAAAAAAAAAATGTAAAAAATTCGAATTTTTTAAATGCCTATAAGTGGCTTAAAAATCAATATCTTTTAAAAAAAAATATGACATTGAGGAAATGCCTATCTTAACAACTGGTAAAAATTTCATGTTTCTGCGATTTATACTTTTTGAATTATAACAAATATTTAAAACCATTTGACGATAAATAACTATTTTATGGAATTTCGTAAAAATTTAAATTTCAAACGGTCATAAAATATTTTCCTATTGGTCCGGTAGAAAATTTTTTATATATTTTTGAAGATTAGCTTATGGACAAACTAGTGTTAAAATTTTGAACCTTAAGTATAAATAGAAAAAATGTTATGAATTTTTATTTACTAAATAACTTGCCAATTATCGTGATTTTGGCACATTTTATACAAATTTGAGATTTATGGGCTTATTAAAAATATTTGAGAGAAATGATCTCCGAAATTTTTTAGTGATGATAATTTTAACTTATTATAAACCTTGTATTAAATTTTCAAGAGTTTTTGGTCAGCCAATTAAATTTTATAGATGTTTAAAAAAAAAATTTTTACAAAAATCGAAAATTTAAATTGTCTATAAATAAGTCAAAATACTTTGAAAACTTAACCATATATAGAGAACGCCATTATAAAAATTTGGTATAAAATTTCAAGTTTTTGCGATGTTTCGTTATTGAGTTACAGCATTTTAAAAAAATGTATTTTGTAAAAACGTGATTTTACGTAAAATTTCCCGTTTTTTTGTAATTTTTTTATCGTTTTTTTCGATTTTTTAAAAAAGTATTGAAAAAATTGGATTTTTGACTTGCTCAAGTACCATCTACATTCACTTTCCTTTCAGAAAAGTAGCTGTTTAAGAAAATCGAAGCATTTTTACTGCCAAAAGTTTCGTCATACAAAAAAAAAAAAAAGAAAAAATAAAAAAACACACATCATTGTAAAATCAATAGATTCAATCACTCCGTTCAGAATCTATAATAATTATTAGACTATAAATTATAGACTACAATTGTTTTTTCAGGTGTTATTTTTTACAACTAAATTAAAATAAAATATACAATTTTAAATTGTCAGAAAACAATTCTTGTCCATCCTCGATTAAATTTTCTATCTACGCATCTATAAAAAATTTTAAAACGCAATTCCGAAGCAAATTTTAGATTTGGCTCTCCGTAAAAAAAGGTTTGAGAGCCCTGCTATAATATATGAACGCTGCGGCAGATGTTCAAGGGACAACATATATAATATATATATGAGAAGCTTTCCGCGGGTCTACAAAAAATATACTGTGGTAGATGTCTGGGTAAACTTTTATAATTTTGCAACATAATCGATATGCCACGCCTACATTGGTGTCGGCTGCCGGAACGGAGAGTATGTGCTGCGCAACCATTCCAAAAATATTAGTACTGTAGCCCTACCAGTCGTTGTACGTGGTCATACGCGCCTTACATCTTCTAAGATAAATCGTCCAAGAATTAATAAATATTCATAATACTGCAAAGTATATTATTCTAAATTGTTTATTGTCCTAACATCAACGTATAAACACTTAAACATTGTGTTTCTCTGTCCAGGCATCCTTACTTTATTTGGCGCTTACGGTGGGATCATTTTCAAGAGGCAATTCAATCCAGAATCATTGCAAGAGAAAAACTGATCACTTTATTCTCCGACGCTCAGAAGACGAGTACCAAGTTATCAACAATACAACTACAACCAAATTGGAACCACCGATTTCCACACATTTCGACGTAAATATGACAAATTTATAAATAAAAAATAGAAAGATAAACAGTGAGCAAAATAATTACTAAAATATATTAAGAGGTTATGTGAGGTTTATACTGAGTTTACCGCAAAACAAATTATTTTATTATTTTTGAAATATTTGTTTAGTTATTATTGATAAATTTTAAATGCAATAATAATAATAATGTATATAATAACAGTTGGTGTTAAAATTTAATTATTTTATATTTTCAAGAAATAAAAATGTAGTTATATAAAAAAAATATTTTATGAATACTGATATGTGGAAACTGGTACATCTCCGTTAAGAGGGCGTCATATCCACACGTTTTGAAACTAAAAACAAGTTTTACGTCACCACGTTTTAATGATGCATAATAACTCAAAAGATTTGTAATTTTAATATAATATAGAAGGCAAGTTTATGTATGTCGTAGTGTTTTTATTTTTATTTTTTTTTTGATAAAATAATCATAAAAGAAGTTAATTTTCCACAGTTAATGTGTTTTTCATAAGCTTACTAAGTAACAATGGGATAATTTTCAAAACAATAAAATAAATAAAAACATTACGATCCAGGTAATAGTCTTGACAGTATGGAAATTGCATGTATTTATCTTCATGGTCTTCCGTGTATTTTATGCCGGCGTTAGCAAGTTTTAACTAATCTACGGTGAATTATATTTATATTAAATAGCGTTCATTAATAGTGACAAACTCCCACCGCTATATACAAGTTCGGATAATTTTATTTGTTGTTAATAAATGAAAGTTAAAAAAGAACGGGTGGGCCTCGTTTTGCTGTACAGTTGGGGGTGGAGTGACCCTCGTTTATAGGATAGGTCATTATTACAATGGATTTGTTAAATTTGAATGCAACGGTAGATATCATTGTATACGAATAACGATTCTGAACGGAGTTAATATGTTTGTCTAAAATGTGTATATAATAATATAGTATTTTATATTTAAATTGAATTATAATGCAATTTCGTAAAAATTTAAATTT